>JAADWV010000064.1:0-88272 GCA_023336295.1 Pythium folliculosum | reverse complement strand
TCCAATTCAAAAAGGCTCAATGTTTGTGTGCTTCATTATCGGGTAATGCCGAGAGATGGAACCACGAAGGTCTGTGCTTTGCGTCTCCAGGGAAGGCCTTGACGTTTTAGACATGATACCCTAAATAAGTTGCTGTCTACCCCGACTTGGAGATGTTTTGGGTTTTGTACCCCGTCTTGGAACAAGTGCACCCCGGAACGGACAAACCAATCAGTTTGTACCCCGGATTGGAAATACCTCGATCTGATACGCCTCCATCCATCCTTCTCTCTCCTGCCGAGCTGGCCACCAGAGCCCACCGAGAAGCTTTTCCCGGCGGGCGCTCCACTGCACTTGGCCATCGCGCCCTCCCGCTTGGCGTTGGACACGTTAGACTAAAGACACTGGAATTGCGCAGCTGCCGCTCCTTTTTCCGCGCTGGGCACTGGGCACGCGTCCCACTCGTCGCCGTGCTGTGAAAGTGCCCACCTTCCATTTTGATTTCCTCGCACATCCTCGTGGCAGTAAGTGGTGGCCCACCCACCACTGGTGGGTGGCCTTGAACACGGCGGGGCCGATCTTTCCTTCTTCGTGCACGGCACCTCCCACTGTGGACGCTGGACTGCCAGTTGCCACGCATAACGCCACCGAGCATGTACAGTACAGCCAGTGTCGATGGCACTGGATCATCCGCTCCTCTGGATGGCGACCACGAGTATACTGTACTACTGCCACTGTACCAGGTGTCCGCATCTCCTTTTCCGTTTTTGGTGCGGCGATCCGATCGCTTCCTCTGAGATTCCGCACAGCAAAGCTCGGCGGCAGCCCCAGGGATCGACGGTCAATCCAGTGCCATTGTGCATTCCAGTCTGGAATCCAGAGCCCAGACGATCACAGAATGCGCAGTCCACGGGCATCTGGTCATCGCCCCGCGGCCAATCACGCGCGCCGCTCGCTCGTCAGGCGCCGCGAGTGCCACCTCCGTGACCGCGCGGCGGCTCGTCCATGCAGCCTGCAGCTGGAGACGGAAGGCACGCCCGGCGGCGCGATTTGATGGCGTTCCCACCGCTCACGCACGAAAACGGACCCACCCTTTTCCCCAGAGTGTACAATTTGTCAGCGGCTCGCTGTGTGCCATGGCAGCGAGGGCCTGCGCAAAGAAACTTGCCGGCGCGGCCGCCCCTCCGGACGGAGAGCACCGGATCGCCAAGCCGCCGCGCCTGGCAGTCTCCAACTCGCGCGCCCTCAAGCACACAGAGGCCGTAGAAGACCCGCGCGGATGCTGAACCTGCCAGGGGCCGAGGAAGAAGCCACGCGCGCGCGTCCGCAGTCGCCGCGCCACTTGGTGCGGCGGCGGCCGCTGTCGGGCGGCGACCGCCTCCGCGGCTGGGCCGACGTGCGCGAGATCCACGCGGCGGCGCCGCAGGACGACGGCGCGTGTGTCGCCAAGTACCACGTCGACCTCAACCTCACGGCACACCTGGACTGGGACGAGTGGCAGCGCCTGTGCGCCGCCGAGCCGCTCCAGACCGACGCGCCCACGCTGTGCATGCTGTCGGCCGTCGCGGCGCCGAGCGCGAACCCGGCGAGCGACGCCGAGCACGACAGCGAAGACAACGACGACGACGACGACAACGACCGCGCCCAGGCCACGGCGGCAAGCATTGCCCCCGAGCGACGGAACCCACGCACGGGTGAGCGCCACAACAATGTGCCGCCATCGGCGCCACGCGCCTCCTGATGGAGGCGAACGTATGAACAAATACATAAACCCCTGCTGTCTCACCCTAGTGTAGCGTTAGCTGATGGCCATAGTGCCGAGGTGTCCGTGTGTGCGGCCCGCTCCGGGCGTGCCGTAGCGGGAGGCGACGGCAAGGGCGCTGCTTGTGGCAACGTCTGCTACACGCTGCTCCCGTGGCATCCCCGGCCGCTACGTCATCGCGCTCCGACGCACGAGGCGTCATCTTGCTCCTTGCTCCGGCCGTGCGGATGGCATCCAGTGTCCAGTGTCCCCCGTCGTCAGGGCGCCTGCGTCTCAGATGCGAGGGAGGGGCGCGCGGCTTTCCATCAAGCCTGTTCCACACACAGCTCATGCGCCGCGTCATCCTTCTCGTTTGACGCCGGGGAGTATACGTACACATGTAGCCATGTTGGCGGGATGTACAGCGCGTCCACACATACGGCTCGGTTCCATGTGTTCTCCGTGCGCAGGGAACGGCGACTCGAGTCCTTCCGGCTGAAGCGAGCCGGTGGGGAAGGAAACGAAGGAGGACACACCACCCGCTTTACGGTCACGACCAGCCGCCAGGATCACCATCTCCTCGATGGGCCATTATAGTCCCGTCGCACTAAGCATGCACCCCTGGACCAGGCCTTCCTGTGCTGCCAGCCCTAACTCCACGAGGGTGGACCATGCTGGCGAGAAGTTCTCGGAGAACTGCCCATGCCATGGCCGCGCCTGTCGCCTGGAAGGCCATGCGGAGCGAGAAATCAAGTGGAATTTTGGCGTCAAGCGTTAGCACATGCCGCACAACGAACGCGTGCGCGTGCGTGGATGCGGGCGGGGCAGAGCAATATGGCAGAGACAGCCCTCAACTGGACGATTTGCTCTTTCCTATTTACATCCGCGCTACAAGTCGCCCGTGGAGCGTCACAACTGCCATTGGCAATGGACCAATGACCACAACGCTGCGCGTGGCCACCGTTGGCGCCATCGCCGGCGGCCCATCGGGGATCGAAAGGGGGTCTCGTGTACTGTGCTAGCCGTCGTTGAGTTGGCTAAATCGGGGCGAGTCGTTGGACATGTGAGCGAGCCGACAAGTGGCACTCCGCACGGTTTCGCGGGCCGTTTACTGGTGCGTAGTGGTCTCATACTCTTGGGAGTCGCAGCTAAATGTATCCCATCAGAATACGCTCAAGCGAGACAAAATGGACCGCTACGCTCTCGAACTCGGACAGGCGGGCTTGACCTGAATCAGGACGGCCCGCGAACACAACTCCACAGCGCAACGCATTGGACGCTTCAGCTGTGCTTCAGGATTTCGATCCCATTTTGGGCAACAACAGCATAATCTCCGGAAGCGTCGATGTCCAACACACGCATCTTACTCCAAGATGCCCAGCGGCCACCGGGCGGCGCTCAGGTTATTATTCCATTACGGTACCGCATACTGTACATCAGACGCTTCGCGAAGCAGCGCAGGTGCGCGAAGACAGCGAAGATGAGTCGAAGCAGCCTGGCGGCATGACGCCACCGGCGTCCTTCGAAATCGTTCCGCCGCAGTGAAGCTCAGCAATGAGAGGCAACCCATTTCTTTCCGTCGTTCACCTCGTCTTGGTGCAGTCGTCAACGTCATCGGTTTTGAACCAATCAACATCCACTTTATAAACTATTTCAGCCAATCGTACTTCTATATTTTATAGTTTCCTGCTTGGGGCAAGCGCAAGGATGCTTCCGCGCACATTTTCAAGTTGCTAGATGAGGGCTTTTTCGAATCTTGTGGGAAAAAAGTTGTCAAATCAAGACTTTATTTCGAAGCTTCAACGAGCCGCCCGTTGGGTTCTGTCCTTTCGAAACCCAGGATCGCTTTTGCGGGGGCAGGCGCTCGACAAATAGATCCCTCCCCCATACATAACTTCCGTACGGCATGGCGTTCCATTCCTACGCCTCTCACCCTCTCGCCCGCGCTATCCATCTGCGTCGGCCGCCAGTGGGTCACTGTCGTGCGTCTCCTTTATCCCCTCCCCTCTCCGTCCGCCGCGCGGATCGCCGTCGCGTGTTCCCGCTCAGTCCCCAACTTGCGCGCTCACGCATCGCATCTTCGCCCCCGCCCCCTAACTCGGCCATTGTCGATTACTCCCCATTCATCGCACACTACTCCACTCGGGCACGATGATGGCGATGAGCCCGACCTCGTACCGCGGCAACGAGCAGCGTCCGCTGCTTGACGCGATCGCGCGCAGCGGGTCGATGTACGACACCGCCGACGCCGACCCGTACGGCAACTCCAGTGGCCTCTTGCCTTTGCTTGTCCACAAGTACACGGTGGAGCCGAAGCAGGTGGTCGTGAGCTACCAAAAGGCCGACCCCCCGCGGCGCAAGATCTCGACGTACGGCACGCTGACGCTCAATCAAATGGAGGAGATCGACGACGCGTTCGGCACGTCCAAGAAGCGCATGATCTCCCCTCAGGGTTCGCCCGGCAATCCCGACGGAAGCAACAACCACAGCGAGACCGAGAGCGACAGCGACGGCAGTTGCGGCAGCTCCGCCGCTCAACCGCCGGTGATCCAGTCGATCCTGCGGATACGTTCGGGTGGTGACTGTGGCGCGCGTACACTCGAGAAGAAGTCGTCTTCGGTGGGCTTCGCTATCGATATTGACGAGACCGACGACGAAGATGACGAGTACGAAGGCGACGACAAAAAGAAGACCTCGCGGAGACAGTCGTGCGCGGCGCGCTGCATCCCCCGGTATGTAAATTTGACTCAGTGTCTCGTTGCTTCCTCTATCGCCTCTGGGCTCACTCCGTCCGTTTCACTTGTGCTGCAGCCGCCTCACGCTTGAAGAGAAAGCCGCGCTGTACCGCGTGCGTCCGGACCTGGAGCTCACGCCGATGCCCATTCTGCTGCGCGACGTCGAGGAGATGCGACGCCGACGGCAACGCAAGCTCGTGTTCACGATGCTCGGTGGCACGCTCATGGTGCTCATGATGGTCGTCATGTACTACGTCTTCAGCCAGGTCTAGTGCAGCGCAGCATCCAACACTTTGTTGGATTCTATCTTTTTCGCTTATCCTAGATTCCATTCCGACATTTTACATTTTTTGTTGTGGAAAAGCACTATTTTCGTGCATAAGTTATATCTCATTCTAATTGGCTAATATCGATACTTAAGAGTGTTTCATTGGACGTAAATGAGAAAGCTTGAGATTGCCGCGCAATTTTGACCAAGCGAAGCTGACTTCACCTTCCTCCAACACAATGGACGCGACGGCGCAGCGCGCGCGCGACCGTGAGGCGTTCCGCGAGTTCCTCGAGCGGCTCCGCTATGCGCCACAAGTAAGATCAGGCAGGATAAGCTCTCTGTCTCAAAGCGTCGTCTAACGACTGATGTCCTCGAGTGCAGGGTCGGTTTGCTCGCGCCAGCGCACTGGAAGACAAAGATATCGACGCCTTGAGCCGCGGGGCACTCGGCCCCGTGTGGGCGTGGGCGCGGCGCAACATCAAGAACGCTGAAGACATGGAGGTGCATTCAGTCACATGGGGGAGTTGTGCCTAGTGTCGTATGTTGACTTCGCGTCGTGACTGAGCAGATCATCAAGCGGAACGTCGCAGTTGCTCGACACGGGATCGATTCTTGTAAGCAAGAGCGCGAACAGGCAAAGGCGAAGCGCGAGGCACTTGTGGATCGTAAGCGACAACTCGAGGAGGCGCTCCGCGCGGCGAGAGAGCGCGAGCAGGCACTCTTGGCGAGTGTGCGGGGCCTGGAAGACGAGCGTGACGCCCTCGTCCAGTCGACAAGTGACACAAAGCACCGCGAGTTGTTACGCAAGACCTTTAACGACAAGAATGACGACGCCATGGCCGCACTGGGTGCACTAATTGACCAGGCGCAGTCGATCGTGACGACTGCAGACGACCAGGGACCTGACATCGAGGTTGAGAATCAGATCGAGATCTTGCTTGCTGAAGTCAAGCGTATGCTCAAGACCTCGAAAAACGCTGAGAGAGTCGACTTCGGTGACAGCGACATCAACGTATGATGCTTGCTCAGTGATCTCGCAGGTGTGTGTAGACAGTTTCTTACTCCTGTGTTGTGTGCAGTATCTTCGCGACTCAAGCGGCGCTGAACTCGCCAAATGGCTTCTGGAATCGGCTTCGCGACCTCACGAGGACGTTCCGGAGGAAGAGGAAGACGCCAAGTATGCCGCCCACGTTGAAGAGCATTCTTGCTCGAGTCACGACGCACTGATTCAGATTCAAAGCCTCTTGCGCCACAGTCAAGCTGAACACATTGCGAGCTTCTTGAATACCCAGAAGGTATACGCCAAGGCTACAGAGCTGAAGCGCCGGGTGGAGGAAGCCGCAGCAACCGCTACGTCAGTACATGGACTCTGGGGGGATGAGAATGGTGATCAAAATGCGGCTGGGGACACCGCCCTCGCTGCAGAGACGGTGGACTTGCAGATCCAGAGTCAGGCAACTGCAGTGGCACTCAACTACGCTACCCGCGCATTCGAGGACATCGCGAAGCAAGTTGACGCCCATCGCCAGCAAAAGCAGGAGCTGGAGGGCAAAATCGGGCTCATGAACCAGTTTGATGAGCGCCAACAAGACATTGTCGCACAGATTCGCTCGAAGTTTAGGCACAACCAAGAGCTCCTTCAATCGCTCTCGCACAAGCAGTCCCGGCTTCTCGATATCGTGACGAATGAAAGTCTCCCGCGTATCGAGCACGACAGCGACGCGCAATTGACAGCTCGTTCCAAGCAAGTCATGGATGAGCTCCGGGCGTTTAGCTCCGTCCAACTGCGCCGCCAAGACATAGGTCACAAGCAGCTCTCGATTTCCTCAACCGCAATCACCGAGCACGCACGCCAAGCGAAGATACCCGTGCCTTTCGATGAGTTCTATATCAACCAACTGCAACGATCATCGGTAATCGACGAGTCGATACCATCGCAATCCCTGGAGCAGCTGCCGCGAAATGGTTACCAGCGAGTCGCTCAGGCTTTGCGAGTGCCATCGTACGCGAGCTGGGCAGCGATTTTCGACAATTTGCGAGAGTCGGTGGACGAGAACGCAGCAACTGCCTCGGAAATCAGTGAAGCATTCCACCAGCTAGAACGAGAAGTGTCGGAGGACCGATCTCAGACCGCCCCAGAGGCCCAGGCGCTGCTCAACGCGCTGCAGCAAGTAACAGCGGCCATGACGCAGGCGTCGCTCTCGAGGCTCGAGGACGTCGTCCACGTGAACACCGAGACAATGCAGCAATCCGTACCGGATCTCGACAAGGCGATCGACAACTGGTTCCACCAGCCAGCGTGGTCTGCGCGCGTGGAGCGTGACGCCAGCAGCACTCCAGGCTCTCTCGCGTCGTCGGCAATGGAGGTATCCGATCTACTGAGATAAGGCTGTGGCGCCAAAATGAATCCACCCTTTAAGTTGCAACACTGCGTCAAACACAACGCCGACATGTTGCTCATTGAGGATTTACCCATCCATCACACAACGAGAACAAGAGGACAGACAGACAAAATCGAACGCAATGGAGGCGATCGAGGAGCGCGTCCGCGAGGAAAACGAGCTCGAGACGGAGCGGAAGCGCGGGCTGCTGAGCGGCGCTGGCGTCGCAGAGGACGACCTGTCCAAGGTGCGGGAGTGGGCGCCGGCTGCTTGCTGGCTGGCTGGCTGGATGAGTTGTCTCACCTCTGTTTGCGTCGGTCACTGCTCGACAGAATGGCCAAATGTATCTGCACATGCTCTCCGAGGCCGCGGAGCTACTGCAGCTCAAGGACACGCGCACGAGCAGCTATATGCTGGGCGTCTCCGACCTCATCCACGACATCGACGAGACCGAAGCCAGCGAGCGAGCGCTGAGTGCGGAGGCGGAGGACGCGCAGCAGCGCTCGAACGAGCTGGCCGCCGAGTTGGAGGACCTCGAGCAGGTCAAGCAGCGGCTAGAGGAGGCTGCCCAGGAGCGAGAGACTCATGGTAAGCTGGGTGTTTCTGAACGCGTGATCATGAAAAGCGGTGTATTGACGTGGGGAATTGTTGCCACCGCTCCAGAGAACACCACGACGATGGAGCAGCGCACAGCCGAGCACGCCGAGCGCGAGCGGAACTTTGAGCTGGAGCTGGTGAGTCCCTCTCTTTTGCCTGCTGGATCAATCCGAAACGCCGCTTGAGATTGACGCGACTACGTCCAGCAAGCATTAGACGCCGCACTCGCCGATCTGCAGTTCGACGAGAAGAGAGACCAGTGCGTATTCAAAACCCTCCTCGTGCTCGGTTACAAGCTGCTAATGATGCGTGGCGTGCTCATAGGATCGAACACCACAAGCTGACTGCGCTCGAGCGGGTACGCTCTTTTGAGTATTCTCTGTGCTGGATGCGTTCTCACCACCCGTCGTCCATCAAACACAGGCCTGCGAAGAAGCCGAGGCCGGTAACGCCGACTTGCGCAAGCAGCTCAACCCGTTCCACGGCCTCCCGCTCCACAAAGAACTCGCGGCTGCGACACTGCGGCAGGCCCAAGAAGATTTGGCGCAGCTTGAAGACGAGTTCAACCGCCACATTCGTGCTATGGTGTAGTGGCCTTCCTAACCCCTATTAAGGTATCTCACTTCCCCCAATTGAACCAAGACATATCCCATTTAATACAAAACACACCCTGTTTTAAGGGTACCTTTGCCCTGGTGGCTCATCTGTTAAACCCGACTGTGTCCTCTGTTGTTGGATAGTGTATAGTAAGGGAACCATGGTAATACTCTCTGTGTGAAGCTTGGTCTGGTTTCCTCGAGTGAAGCTTGGTCTGGTTTCCTCAACTGTCGGACCGATCCATCCCGAGCGCCACAAAGGAAAAGGAAAGGAATCCTGCGCGCGCCTCTCTTCTCCCGCCCGCCGCGAGCGACTCTGCGCGTCTGCGTCTGTTCCCCACTGTATTAGCCGCACTCCCCATCGCCCGCGCCGAGCCGACATGGACAGCGATGCGCCGCGCGAGGACAAGAGCTTCAAGGAGCGCGAGAGCGAGCTGCTCGCGGAGCTCGCGGCGATGTACTCGAAACTGAACCAAGTGCGTGAGAAACGTGCCAAGGCCGAGCAAGAGACCTCTACGGCAACCGCCACCGACGACGGCAGTGACGTGGACGGCAACGGCCAGCGGCGCCGCCGCCGCCGCGTCGTGCTGGTCACGCGCACGCTGCCGTTCACGCTGATTGCCGACGACGACAAGTCCCAGTGGCGTGCCGAGTTTCCGGAGAATGTGGGCCTCGACGCGGCGATCGAGACGTACCTGTCGCTTCACGAGACCCACGACTGTGTGTGGATCGGCTCGGTCCACGGCGAAGTGGAGACCTCGGAGCAGAACACGTTGAAGGAGCAACTCCTGCAAGACCGTAACTACTACCCGGTGTTCCTTGACCCAAAGCGCGAGAAGCTATTCTACCAAGGTTATTGCAAGACCGTCATGTGGCCACTGTTCCACTCGATCCCGCCGACCACGGAAGACCAGCTCACGCAGCAAGATATGGATAACGACATGATGACGGGCAGCGACGACTGGAACGTCGAGAAGATGTGGCAAGCGTACGTGGCTGTCAACCAAGCGTTTGCGGATGCCGTTCAAGAAGTATACGAGGAAGGTGACCTCATTTGGATTCAAGGCTACCACCTCACGCTCGTCCCGCAGATGGTCCAAAGCCTGTTCCCGAACGACAACATCCACATCGGCTACTTCATGCACATCCCTTTCCCTTCGTCAGAGCTGTATCGCATCATGAACAACCGCGACGAGATCTTGACCGGCATGCTTGGTGCGGATCTCATTGGTTTTCAGACCTACGAGTACGCGCGCCATTTCCAGAGCTCTGCTGTGCGACTGCTTGGCCTCGAGAGCTCTCACAAGGGCGTAGACTTTGACGGCCACTTTGCGCGTGTCACAATTTGTCCCGTGGGTATCGATGCCGACAAATTCATCAATTTGGCTCGTTCCGACGCCGTCGAAGAACAGATTCGGCAACTGAAGACGCAGTTTGCGGGCAAGAAACTGATGCTCGGCGTCGATCAACTGGATCCCACCAAGGGTATCGTTCACAAGCTACTCGCCGTCGACGAGTTGTTCACCATGAAGCCGGAGCTCGCGCAAGAAGTGGTTTTCGTGCAGATCGTTACTGGTGCCGCCAGCCAATTTGACTCGCCACTTGGCGCGCAGGTGGAGTCGTTGGTTTCGAGGATTAACAGCAAGCTGCAAGACATTGGGGCGGATGCTCCTGTTCAGTATCTGAATCAAGAGCTCGCTGTTGAAACGATGATTGCGTTGTACGCCCTGGCCGATGCGCTGGTAATCACGCCTGTGCGGGATGGCATGAACACTATCCCTTTCGAATATGTCGTGTGCCGTGAAGCCGTCGGCCGTCATGCGCGGGTTGTCCTCAGTGAATTCGCAGGATGCGCGCACTCACTCGGTGGTGCTATGCTCATCAATCCCTGGAATACGGAAGAACTGCAAGACGCGCTGATGACATCGCTGCAAGATTCCGAAGAAGTCATGCGAGGACACCAGACCATGTACAGCTACGTGAGTACGTTTACCTCGCGTCATTGGGCAGACAATTTCCTGGAACAGCTCGAAGAATCCAGTGAAGAAAACGCGTTGGCTGTTTCAGGTCGTGAGCTCAGCCGTCGTGACATGACTTCCGCGTACATCCGATCGTCCAAGCGACTCATCTTCATCAACTACGAGGGCGTGCTGGCTGCAGAGGCGTCAATCCCAGAGCTTTCTTACCCACCGCAAGAGCTGATCTGGCAATTGTCGATGCTGACGAAGGACCCGCGGAATACTGTTGTCGTTGTCAGTGCTCGAAGTACCAGCGTGTGCGAGCAATGGTTTTCCGGTCTGGCTGGGCGTGTTGTGCTTGCAGCTGAGTACGGTGTGTATGTGAAGTGGATGAATGATTCGTGGCGCTGCATGGTGCCGAACATGGACATGACGTGGTGGGAGCATGTTGTTCCGTTGATCGAGTACTACACCGAGCGGACCCCTGGTTCTTTCATCGAGCGGAAGGACAGTTCAGTTGCATGGCACTATCGCGATTGTGATCTCGACCATGGGTTGTGGCAAGCAAGCGAGCTGTTGATCTCATTGCGCGAGCTGACGCGAAGTCTACCAGTCGCAGTCGTACCAGGAAATCGATATCTGGAAGTGCGTCCGCAGAAGGTCAGCAAGGCCAGCTTGTTTGAGCGCATTTGGGAGTTCATGAACTATTCAACGCTCTTCCCAGAGGACGATCCGGTCGACACGGAGTACTTTGGAGAGATGGTCCAGCCTCTGGCGTCTCCGCTTGTCAAGCCTCGCACTCCGGCTGTTGATTTGAAGGAGCGCTGGCGGAAGTCGAGCCAGGAAAAGGCAGACGAGCTCAGTCACTTCCGTTTGCACGGTGGTGAAGATCCTGTCCACGGAAGTGAAACTGAAGATCAAGGCACCGACCAGCACAGTACCGTAGAAGACGACGACATTGCGGTCGATGACCAAACGACTGTCGACTTCGTGCTCGTGATTGCTTCTGGTGACGACCGAACGGATGAAGACCTGTTCGCTGTACTGGTTCCGCCACCCATCGATCTGGAGGCGTACTGCCGTCAACTTGAAAAGGACCAAATGCTCGGGCAACGATTGTCACAAGCCACTCTGATGCTGCATGATGAGGACGAGACATCAAGTTCGTTGAACGGTCGCTCGTCTCTCGTGCCAGGCGGTGTGCGTCGGCGCTCGTGGGCAAGCATGGGGGGAGGTGATGATTCAACCGCCGCGACAATTGGAAGTTTGGATGACACCGCCGCGTACGACAGATTGAGTCCGAAGGGGTCGTTCAGACGTTTGCTCAGCCGCGAAAGCGGTCTCCACAATGGTGCAAATGGAGCTACAATCGACCCCGAATTCATGCAGCCACCGCTAACGCGTCTACCTTCTCAGGGCGCTGAAGCTGACTTTTTGCTGCTTGGAGAAAATATCACCAAGTTGACGCCCATCTACACACACGGTCCTTCGGGGAAGACAAGCATTTCGGATGATGCAGCAACGATGTTTCCACGTGCGCTCCTGACGACTCCAGCGACAGCACGTCGTGATGAGATCACTGAGAAGAGCAAATTCACGCCGCGACGCGACTTCCCGCCGTCGGCTGCGCTGTTCAAGGCACTCAAGACCAAATACGGGGACAACTTTGGGATGCACCGAGTCCCGGATACACCTGCAGCATGTTGGGCACTGGTGATTCCACCTACCGCGCGTGCTAAGCTCGAAGATCAGTTGGCGGGCAGCGTTTCTATCGCAGGACACGGAGAAATGGACCGCAAGGTCTCAACGGGTTCGGCGTCGCTCAAATCCATGACGAGCAGGGAAGTGGATGGTGATGATACGGGTGTCGATGCGGCGGTGTCCCCTGCAGGATCTGTTGCTGATGGAGACGACGAAAATATCTTGCGAATTGAGGAAGCTCTCGAACGCGTTCGTTCGAACTCAAGGTTGAGTGATCGACGTGCTCGCGATGACGACATGACCGAGGATGGGCGCTATTTATTCCCAGTCAACACATTCGTTTGCACGCTTGGGCGAAAACTCTCCCAGGCACCCTACTACATCAAGAACTCGGCCGACTTGTTCCAGCTTCTGCAGGAGATGGGTCTGAGCAGTCACTTGCGCCGCCAACGGCAACTGTCCATGAGCGTGACAGGTGGTGGTTTCGATCACGATGCGGGAAGTCCTGTAGAAGACGAGGAGGAGGAGGAAGAATACGAAGGCGAAGAGTACGAGGACGATATGTAGACGCTTTGATACATCCTACGCGAGTCCCTTGATCCGGAGTAGACCGATGGCGTTGCCCAGCCCTGTGCGGCGCGTGTACTCGTCAGCTGTCAGCACAACACACTCAGGTGAGTTTTGCGGTGCATGTGATATCGGGGACACGTGACTGACAACGATAGCCACGTTTGGCGTGCAGTAGGACTCCTGGGACGCACCGTTTTCATCGCAGAGTAAATACAGCCATTCGCCCATGTACCTTTTGATAGTTGTGTCCAGGCTCGTGAGGAAAAACGTGAGGTGCTTGTGAAAAAATGCGGGCGGTGCTGGCTTGCGAGGTGCTGTTTGGATCGGGGCGTCCGCTGGAGGGGGAAACACGTGCGTCGTGAAGAAGCGTTTGATGCCCGGATCTCCGGTGCTTGTGAGATGATGGCACGCGACCAGTACGGGCTGCAAGTCCTTTGGCATACGGGTCTTCTCGATGCGAACGAGAACAAGCATGGTGTAGAGATGGTCCAGAATAGTCGTCAAAGCTGCAGGAATGGAGATCAGCATAGGATTGGAGTGGGCACGCCCAAGATGCAAGCTTGACTCACCTTCGTGTTGTTGCTGGACAAAAAGTCCTAGAAGTTCAGCTGGGATGAACATGAAAATCTCCATGACTTTGTTTTTCAGATCGATGAGCTCGGGTGTGAATGGCGACATGTGTGGCGGCGAGTACCGAAGCGTTTCCAATAGCAAGTCTCCAAGCGGCTGCAGCGTGGCCACAAGCTCGTCGTGGTTGAGACGGTGAGCATGCTCCCGATGCGACAGCTTGAGGTCATTGACGAGCACTGCGATCAGTTTGACGAGCTCAAGGAAGAGATTGGCACGGTCGAGACCACTTGGGAATGGAAGTGCCGAGCCCCCACCACGCAGGGAGAAGTGAAGCGTCTACCGGGCAGCCAACAAAAAGGTGAGCTGAGCGGAGCAACCTCCGAGAACAAGTACGATATGCTGCATGACGTGATCTGTACCGTATGGATTTGCTGCCATGTTTTGATGTCGTAGACCAGCGTTGTGATCATATCGTTGGCTTCACACGCGACAAGCAGCGCTTTCCAAGCCATGAAGTGGAACGATGCCGGAGCAGCGCGTGCCGTCATCTTGAGTGTGCGCTGAGCGTAGCTGTGTGGTAGTGCGTGGTCGCGTACGAAGTCGGGGCGCGAGTAGACCGAGTTGATGACGCACTTGAGTGCTTCTTCGCCCACCGTGACGTCCGCTGACTCGGCCAAGGACAAAAACAAACCCAGCGCCTGTCAAGGCAGTACGTACCCAGTCCATTAGCACTGCAAAACAATCCAAAATGCAGATATAATCGTACGTACCTCCATCGTGAGCAAGCTTTCGATCCCGCGGCGGTCCCGCATCATGATCTTCGTGGCGACCAGCAGCCTACACGTCGCTGATTCGGCATTCCGTCAGTTCCCATCCTCCCGAGCAAGCGTACCACCACCAGCTCCCACTCACTCTCCGTATCACAGACGCGCTTTTGCTCGCCGCGCACGCTCGCGTGGAGCGCTTTGAGGATGATCCCGGCGATCTTGCAGCGCGCCGCCTCGTGCAGCAGCGACGCTAGTTTTCAAACGGACAACCGTCAATCTGGCTGGATCTCTCCAGTGGAACAACCACACATTCCAATACACTTGAACCCACCTTGCTGCCGCTCGAGCATGTCGCTGAGCTTGTCGACCCACAGCGCCAGCGCCGCATCGTCCTCCACGTTAACGTCCTGCATGGCCGCGTCCATTTGCTCCGCGTAGACAGCGCGATCCTGAGGAGCTCTCTGGCGTTGAAGAGACGCCCGCCTCTGGGGATACACCGATGGATCCACTAGGGGTAGGTTCGCTCATCCACTCCCAACATCCGCTACAGCGATTCAGCGTCCGCTCCACTGAATTCTGTAAAATCAGTGCCTACCCATCGGAAAGGATCGAATTTCCACCAATGAGCGTCGACCACCTAGATCCCCCCGAAAACGGCAACGCGTCAGCACCGGATCACTCGGCATTCCCTATTACCCGACTCTAGATCACCAGCATGAAGCTCGCGCTCTGGACCGCGCTCGCTGTGGTGGCCGCGGCCGCCGTTGCCACCCCGGCGCTCGCCAAGGAGGACCTCCCGGCCGACGCCAAGCTCCGCGTGGGCGTCAAGTTCCGCCCGGAGACGTGCGAGGAGAAGAGCGAGGCCGGCGACAAGCTCTCGATGCACTACACGGGCACGCTCCGCAAGGACGGCTCCAAGTTCGACTCGAGCCTCGACCGCGGCACGCCGTTCGACTTCACGCTCGGCGCGGGCCAGGTCATCAAGGTATGTGCTATTGGGGGCATATAGTCGTTTGGGACTGTGGACTCACGCGTTGTGTGATGTGTTGGAACAGGGCTGGGACCAGGGGTGCGTCAGGGAGACAGTGGCGGCTGCGAGACGGAACGCGTGGACCTAACGTTGTGTCTGTTGTGGTTGATGTGATGTGTTGCTCGCCTCCAGCCTCGTCGGCATGTGTGTCGGGTGAGTTGGCGTCTTGTTGTCTCTAAAACGGCGGACACAATCTCTCTTCTGACGCTTGCGAATGTATGTCAAACAGTGAGAAGCGCCGCCTCACCATCCCCTCGGGCATGGGCTACGGCGACTACGGCGCGCCGCCGACCATCCCGGGCGGCGCCACGCTCGTCTTCGACGTCGAGCTGCTCAAGATCACGCGCCCGGGCAACGAGGACCTCTAAGGCTCTCTTTAGTCTCGTCGCTCACCGTCGCGCTCCTCTCCGAGCTGCTGACCCGACCGCGCGACTGTATGTTTACCTCTTCCTTCTCTCACCCCCTTGCGACGTCAAATACAAAGCCGTGTGCGTGTGCGCACGGACTTGCCCGCATCTTCCCCGTCATCACCACCATTTGTCTCCCTGCTTCATGTTGTTCACAAAACGAACTTAACATCAGAAGTGCAGAACAAAACGAACTTAGTGACTTCCATCTTGGACAAAAACGGCAAGAAAGCGACCCAACCTCGCCGGATGGATGCGCCGGAGATGACGTCCACCCCGCTCGTGCCGCCCGGTCAGCAGCAGTCTCAGCAGCAACAGCAGGCGCCGCCCCAGGCACCGTCGCTCGCCCAGCCGGACGCGCCGCGCAAGGCCAGCGCGCCCGCGGCTTCTTCTTCCTCCTCCTCCTCCTCCACGACGGCGTCGGCCGCGCCGTTTGACGCCGAGACTATGCAGGACCAGCTCGCGCTGTTCGTGCGGGACGGGCTCCTGGACTCGGCGCAGATCCTGGGTGAGCTGCTGGTGGCGCTCGCGAACGCTGCCGCGGCCGGCGTGGTACCGCCCGGCGCCGCGGCGCTGTCGCGCACGTTCCACGGCGCCAGCTTCCGCCTGTTCGCGGACCTGCTCGTCGCCAAGCGCGAGTTCAAGCGCGCGCTAGTGCGTGGTAGAGAAGAGATGGATGGGAAGGGCTAGGTGTGGGTCGGTGACTGACGGTGGTCGTCCGTGTACTGTAGCAATACTACAAGCGCAGCTGGAAGATCCAGATCGGCTCGACGAACGCGTCCGCGAGCCCCGAGGCCGTGGCGCTCAAGGTTAAGATGGGCGAGTGCTGGATCGCCATGGACGGCGCCCACCAGGCCATCGAAGTCGTGAGTGCCGTTCTTCCTGTGGTGAGAAAGCTGTGTGTTCTCGTACTGACGGCTCTGTTGTATGGGTGGCGCTCTGGCCAGCTCAACTCGGTGCCCGTGCCGCTACGGTCGCTCACGGTCCACTTGCTGCTCGGGAAGCTGTACCTCAGCGAGGGGCTCGTAAACAAGGCCGAGGAGTCGTACCGCGCGGCGGTGCGGCTCAACCCGTACGCGCTCGAGGCGACGCTCGCGCTCGCCGACATCACGGCTACGCGCGAGGCGAAGAGCGTCGCGACGCCCAGCTCAGCGCCCGGGAACCTGGGCAACGTCTCGGGCCTTGAGGGCGCGCCCAGCAGCGTCATGAACTCGGCGTTCTGGCAAAAGGAGCTCGAGACGTTCTACGCCAAGTTGGCGATCACGCGCGTGCCTGCGAGTGGCTCGCCGCCCGTCACGAGCCGCGACGCCGAGTGGCTGCAGACGCTCGCGACCGCACACGTCCACGCGAACCGCGGGCGGCACCGCGCGGCGTCGGAGGCCTTCAACGCGGTCAACCGACTCTTCCCGCACAACCTCCATTGCGTGCTCCACAAGGGGAAACTCGACATGGAGCAGGAGTTCTACCACGAGGCGCACAAGTGCTTTGACCGTGCGCGCCAAATCGACGACCAGAACCTGCGCATGATGGACGCCCACGCCGATTGCCTGCGCCGGAGCAACGCGCCTACCAGCCTCAACACGCTCGTGCAGCACCTCTTCGACACAAGCGAGGACCACGTCGAGAGCTGGCTCGCGGGCGCGTTCTTTTGCGATATGAAGGGCGAGCACGAGACGGCGCTCCAATTCTGCGACCGCGCGATCGCGATCAACCGGCGGTACGCGCCGGCGTATTTGTTCCGCGGCACGCTGCTGCTCCAGCAGATGCGCCCCGAGCTCGCCGCGCAGGCGTTCAAGGAGTCGTGCAAGCTCAGCAAGACGCTCGAGGCGTACAGCGGCATGGTCACGAGCTACTGCGAGATGTCACTCAAGGGGCTAAACAAGTACAAGGAGGCGCTCACGACCGCCAAGACCGTCGTCAAGCTGTACCCTCAGAAGGCTCAGAGCTACGTGCTGCTGGGCAACGTGCTCGCGCTTCGTCCGGAGACTGCTGACCAGGCCAAGAAGGCGTACCAGCGCGCGCACGCCGCAGACCCGCGCAAGCTCGCGGCTGTGTTCGGCCTCGTCGATCTGCTCGTGCGCGAGGGCAACGTGCCGCTCGCGGTTGAACGGTTCGTGCTCATGTCGTGGTAGAAGTGCGTGGACACTCAGACAACGGCAACTCATGCGTGTGTTTTCCTGTAGACTACAAGCATTCTGCGACCAAACACCGCCGCGAGAAGAAGTGCTGACAAAGCTCGCAGACGTATACACGCTGAACAAGCAGTTCCAGGAGGCCATCGGCTTTTACCACCGCGCGCTGAGCGCGAACCCGTCGTCAGCCGACGCGGCGCGCGGACTCGATCGGCTGGAGAAGATCATGCGCGGAGAGGACCCCGACGAGCTCAACTCGACCATGGAGCACATGGAAGGCGACGAGCAGGACGACAGCATGGACGCCGGCGAGTACGTGACGTCCTAGGCGCAACCGCCGCCATTTGTATCAGTACATCCCGGTTTCTGCATCTATGTGTGTTTTGCCTTCCCCGCGAAGCTGACGGCGCGCTGTTGAAGCTGGGATCGCGCCCCCTCGGACCCCAGCTGCAACACAGACAAGAGAACACGTGCAGGGGGCAACGAAACGATCGCGCGGGCGCTTCCCAGATTTGGCGGGACGAAGAAGGGGAAGTAGCAGAGACCCGAAACGACGCGCCCTGAGTGTGTTGGCTCGTGGGGTTGACGGAGAAGCGATCTTCTGTGGCGTGGCATCGGGATAGGCAGGGGACCAACGGCAGCGCGAGCACCCGTGCACGTGCGCAGGGGGTGGCCCACGATCTCAGCTCAGGTGGCCCACGCAGGTGAGCCCCGTGGGATGCGTGGGGGGAAACGGACTGTTCTGTAGCCATTCCCCAAAATATCCAATGAGGACTTGTACGTGGCGGACGTGTACTGCACGCAGGTCCAGTTCGGTACACTGATACAAGAGGGCGGAGTGGAGGAGGCAGTGGAGGAGGTGGAGGTGGAGGTGGAGGCTCCGCCGCGGAGCAGAGGGGAGGGGAGGGGAGGGGAGGACAGCAAGCGCGCGGCGGATGTGAAACGAAACGATTCAACAACGAAACGACGATCGCTGGCCAGCCATCACGCGCACCCTCAAAGCCACCAGAATCGACGCTCGCATTCTTTACGAGCGGAGGGGACGAGAGCGCACCGGCGAGGGCGGAGCGGAGCTAAGTGTGCGAGAATTGCTCTCCTTGAGGCAGCCAACTCGTGGATCGAGGGACTGGAACATAGTTTGACGACTGATCTTTTCTGGATCCGTATTTTCGGATCTTGTAATCTGAAAGCGCGTTTTTGCGTTCTTGTAGGAGCTGAAGGAGACACCCACATACACTCCAGTAGGAATGCCCCTCAAAACGCAATGACAGCGGTCAACGCCCATCCTTCAACCTCAGAGGGAGCTCCAGATCATGACGTCGAATGGTGTTGACGCCCGCCGCGTTCGCTTGCTCGAGTCAACGATCGCCACATAGACACGCAGAGATAGGTGCTTTTCCCATTTGGGTCCAAAACCTATCAGAAGATTGGTGAAACCCAGCCTAAAAAAGTTATCTAGGAAGAAAAGAATCCACAGCTGTGTACTTCTTGAGTTGCACCCCTTCAGAACAGAATCCCCAGCCGTTTCTCTGCGCGAAGCACCATGCAGCTGAATGTCGTGCCGAGTATCCAGACGAGGCGAAAGGAAGCGCCGCTTTCCTCAACTGCAAGTTTCCGACCGAGCCAAGTTGTGAGGCGCTGAGGGTGGAGGCTCCGGGAGCGCTCCACTGGAGCGCCGTCAGTGTAGGAACTGGAATGGATTTGTAGAACACAGTTTTGGATCTGGAACAGTTTAGAGGGAGGGGCAGTGGAAGTTGGAAGTTGGATGTGCAATATCACAGTCCAGAAACGCGGCGCTGGTGGCTGGCGCATGCGTGCATGGGCGGCAGCATAGTAAAACCAACTGATCAGTGAGTGAGCGGACCGGGTTCGTCCCCAGCCAGCGGAGCCTCCGCTCCAGGCATCCCCTCGGTCCATCCACCTCCTCCGCCGTGGGCCAGCTCGGAAACCCCTCCTCCCTTCTCCCTCCTCCCCTCCCACACATCCATCGTTCCACAGACCGACATTCTCCCTTCTGTGGTTGTGATGGTCAGCAATGCGTTCGTGCTGGACGAAGTCAAATCGCTGACCTGACGACGAGGCTAGAATTAGGACGGCCTTCTCCTCCGCCCGGAATTTAGACCAGAGTGACAGTCCAATGGACTCCGGTTAGACTTGGCTACACGTGACCGGGCGCCCTTGCGTCTGTGATTGGTTTCCTAACGGCCACGCCAGCCCAACACCACTCGACGAAACGACTGCCGGCTTCCGATCCTCGTCCGCTGGCAGGTCCGCTTGTCTGGAGGCAGGTCGGGCGGACGCGATCCCCTAGCCCTCGTCCGCCCTCCCGCTTCAAACTGCCCTCTCCACCAGTCATGCGTGTTGCCGGATGCCACTGTCGCCAACTTGGAAGGTGTTTGCTTGATGCTCCGCCTCCCCTCCGCTCCGCCGCGGCATGTCCCCCACCTGAAGTTGTGCCCGACTTGTCCTCCCCTCCTCTCCTCCGGCTTCCTTTCCGAGCCTGAAAAGATACAAACGCTGTCACAGCGGACTCGCGGTCCCCCCTCTCGTCCACTCCTCCGCCGCCGCTGGCGAATGAGGCGCCCGCCTGGAAGCGCGGCACGGCGGAGCCTCCGCTGGAGGAGGAAGGGGGCGCCGGGTCCCATAAACGGAAACCCCACCCAAGGCTCCAAGCTCTGAACCGCTACCGGAGGAGGCAACCCCGACCGCTCGGGCCCTCCCCACTGCTCCGCTTGCTTTCGCACCCCTCCGCTCCTCGCCGACCGCGACCAAAACCACCTCTCCTCCTCCTCCAAATTTTTTTTGGATCGCCGAGTGCGCAAGTTCTCCGCGTCCCAAATTCCCCACGGCTGGCGTGAGTGAGACCGAGGTTCTGACTTGATCTCCTCCTCCTCTCCGCTCCTCCTCGTTCTCCGCTCCGCTCCTTCGTCGTTCGGAGCTGCTCCGCTGGACGTGCGCCATTCACTTCCACACCGGACGCCTCGGCCGCACTCGCCCTTCCAAGACCCCCCCCCTCCGCCGCCTCCGCTAGCATGAGCCTGCTCTTCCGCCGCGGCGCCCGCGGCCTGCTCTCGCGCCGCGCGCCCACGCCCGCCGCCGCGCTGGCCGCCCACAGCACATTCGGCCACGAGCGATGCTTCGCCTCGTCGGTCGCGCAGGTCGGCGGCCACTGCGCCGTGCTCACGAGCGACTTTGCGCTCAGCCCGTCGCTCGCGACCAACCCGCCGTCGCTCGACAAGCTCCAGCTCTCGCCGGCCGTGCTCGCGCAGCTGCAGCACCACATCGCGACCACGGGCGAGCAGAACGCGTTCTACGTCGTGGACACGAGCGCCGTGGAGGAGCGCTTCAAGCTCTGGCAGAGCTACCTGCCGCACGTGCGCCCGTACTACGCCGTCAAGTGCAACCCGGACGCGCAGCTGCTCGCGAGCCTCGCGCGCCTCGGCGCCGGCTTCGACTGCGCGAGCCTCGGCGAGATCGACGCCGTGCTGGGCCACGGCGTGGACCCGAGCGACATCATCTACGCCAACCCGTGCAAGCAGCCGTCGCACATCGCGTACGCGGCCGAGCAGCGCGTCGACACCATGACCTTCGACAGCGTCGACGAGCTCACCAAGATCCAGAGCATCAACCCGAGCGCCAAGGTCGTGCTGCGCATCTACGTGGACGACACCAAGGCCATCTGCCGCCTCGGCACCAAGTTCGGCGCCATGGTCCACGATGTGCCGGCCATCCTTGAGCACGCCAAGGCGCTCAACTTGGATGTGGTCGGTGTCAGCTTCCACGTCGGCTCGGGCTGCTTCTCGGTCTCGGCCTACTCGGACGCCGTCACGCGCGCGCGCCGCGTCTTCGACATCGCCGAGTCCATGGACTTCCAGTTCTCGCTGCTCGACATTGGCGGCGGCTTCCCGGGCACCGAGACGGGCCCCATCAGCTTTGACGACTGCGCCAAGGAACTGCAGGTCTCGCTCGCCGAGCACTTCCCCGAGTCGAGCGGCGTCCGCATCATCTCCGAGCCCGGTCGCTTCTTCGCGGCGGCCACGCACACGCTCGCGGTCAACGTGATCGGCCGCAAGGCCGCGCCGACCTTTGACATCGGCCCGGAGTCGTCGTCCAGCGAGGCCAAGGCCGAGGGCGCGGCGCCCGACTTCATGTACTTCGTGAACGACGGCATCTACGGCTCGTTCAACTCGCTCGTGTACGATCACGGCGTGATCCAGCCGGTCGTGGTCTCGGACTCGGTCTCGGACGCCGACATGCACGCCGCGAGCGTCTGGGGCCCCACGTGCGACGGCATGGACTGCATCATGAAGGAGGTGAAGATGCCGGTGATGGAGATCGGCCAGTGGATCTGCTTCCCGAGCATGGGCGCGTACACGTGCGCCGCCGGCTCGGACTTTAACGGCTTCGCGATGCCCAAGAAGGTGTACTTCGACAGCAACGAGCAGCAGCAGCAGGCCGAGCAGCAGTTCGTTCACTAAGTCGCGCGAGTCGAGACGACGGACGATCACAGTATGAACCTGGCAACGCACACGACACAACACACACACACGCACACACTCAGCCCACTCCCCCCATTGCCACACGATGAATTGTAGAAAAAGAGGCCGCTGGAACGACCGACTGCCTTCCACACCACTCACACCCGGGACGGAGGGCGTTGGGGAGTCGGCTCCAGCGAGGGGGTTCGAGACACGCGGGGCTTTGGAGAATAGGATCTTTTTAGCGACTTAGAAAACTCAACTGGCGCGGAAGGAGGGCTAGGCACACACGTCCCGGGGCATACTAAATTGTACTATGAAAGACGGCCGCACTCGCCTTTTGTCGCTGACCAAACCCACCCGCGTTCGCGTTCTTTGTTCTTCTCATTTTCTCGGGCTCGCAGCTCAACGCCTCTTTTTTTCTTTTCTCGCGGGGCTTCAATCGGCCCTCTCGCAACGGCTTCGAGATCTTTTTCGCTCTACAGGATGTGCTGGTCTTCTCCGGCGTGGGCAAACGACTTTTTCCGTCGCCACGAGGCCTCCGCCGGCGTCATGGTCGTGCCGGAGCCGCTCGCCGAACCCGAGGACGACGACGCATTGCTGAGACTCCGAGGCTTTGTCGGTGGGGTGGAAATCGTGGGGTCGATGCTGACCGACACGCTTGCGCTGGTCGAGAGTTTCCGCTGCGGTGTTAACCTTGTGGTGTTGGTCGATGCCCGCCGACGTCGCCGCCACCACGCGAGCAGTGGCCGCGCGTACAGCACTAGGAGCGTGGCGATGGCGACGACGATCACGATCCGCCAGACCTGGTCCTTGAGGGCCGAGCGGCGGCGCTTGGCGATCACAGCGTCAAGCTCGCCCTTGATCTTGGCGTCTTCCTTGCGCTCGATCTCGGCAAGCTCGGCCTCCTCGTCCTTGGTGAGCAAGTGACGTCCCTCGATGGAAAAGTGGATCGCCTGCTTTTCGCTGGCCGGGTACTTGGTGCCCGCGAGGCTCTGCACGCGGAATGGCGTGTTGTTCCCGTCCAGTGTCTTGGGGTTCAGGTAGAAGCAGTTGTGCTGCCCGAGCTGCCCGATGCTGCAATACACGCGGTACTTGTCGAGCTCGGAGCGGCGCGACGAGGCGTCGCCGTTGCCGCCCGTGAACTTCTGGATGTGCGTGATCGCCGGCTTCTGGTTGCGGCGGCCCGAGAGCTTGGCCTGGTTGCGGTGCAGGAAGATGATCTCGCCGCTTGGGTCGCGCTGTGCCATCGCGATGCCGCAGAAAAAGTCCTCATCCTCGCTGTAGGGCCCGCCGAGCGCCACAAGGTGCTGCACAAAGTGGAATGGCGTGGACGTGTTGAGCCATGCGAGCCGGAAGAGGTCCTTGTCGCCGTACACGAGGTGCCAGTCGTCCAGCAGGCGCGGCATCTGCGACGAGTAGAACATGAGCTTGTCGAGCGCGCGCCTGCTGCGCGTGCGGTCCACGAGCACCTGGCCGCTCTCCTGCTCAAACATGTCAATGAACGGCATGTCGAGCAGCGCCCACAGCGCGCTCTGCTCGAGCACGTTGAACGGCGTGGTGGGCGTTGGGCGCCAAAAGTCGGGCCAGAACAGCGCGCCGAACTTGACGAACTCGGGCGAGTCGAAGAGGTACGTCGGGTCCTTGGCCGGAATGTTGTCCGAGTCGAGCAGCAGCACCTGGTCAAAGTAGCTGTGGTAGAGCGCGTACGGCTTGGTGTGGAACTTGGTCGCGAGCGGGTCCCGCACCGTGCGCACGATCACGTTGTAGCGCGCCGCGAGCTCGCGCAGCACCGAGTGCGTCGCGCGCATCTCCATCGGGTCGATCCACACCTCCACGGGCAGCGCGCAGCCGTGGTGCCGCAGCATGCGCACGATCGCGTACACGCCGGCGATGACCTTGGGGTACCCGATCATGACCACGCCGCGCGCAAACGACGCGGCGCCGTTGTGCGCGGCCGCGAGCGTCGCGTTTTCCTCGCTGGTCGCGTCGCGCGGCGCGCCGAGCGGCTCCGGATGCGCGTACCGCGCGGCGCGCACGCTAAAGTCGGTGAACCTGCGCGCGTCGTTGCACGAGAGCTCAGGCACGAGCCACCACTGCCAGCTCGCGCAGGTCGCGAGCATCACGCGCAGCGTCTCACCGGACGTGCGGTTGCGCACCTCGCAGTAGCCGCTGGTGCGCGGGATGCGCGCGTCGCAGGCCGCGTCCCGCGTAAAGTCGCGCGCGCCGTGCGGGTCGCAGCCGTACGTGGCGCGCCAGCCGAGGCACTCGAAGTCGTCGTCGCGCCAGAGCTCGCGCGGGTGGTCGCCGCGCAGGTCGAGCGTGTTGAGCCGCGGATCGTCGGCCACGAACGCGCGCGGCTTGCCCCCGCGCGTGAGCTCGTAGAGGATGGCGGCGATGACCGACCCGACCACGAGGAAGAGCGCGAGCGCCGCGTGGGCGCGCAGGAACGCGCGCATCGCAGCCATACAGGAAGGCAACGGGGTACGGTGGATACAGTCGAGAGGTACACGTACCCGTACCGTCGGTAATGCGTGACTAGGGGCGGCGGCGGCGGGCGTCTTCCCCGGTCACTTGGTGTTCGGAATGGCGGTGACGTACATGCGATATAGGGTGGATGCGGGGTACAGTAGGGAACATACTCTGAATAGTAGACTCTTTGGTGGGGTACATATAACCTGCATTCGGAGAATAACCGGTTTCCGTACCGGTATTGTGTGGACGGCTCCGTTCCACTCGTGTGTGGGCCGGCGGTGTGTGTGGCCAGTGGGCGATCCAGCACATCCGGAGAGCAACATGGTGGTCCTGCGCACGGTGGTCTCGCGCTGCGCCAAGGCGGCGGCGGCGCGCGCGGTCGCGTCGGCGGCGCATGCGTCCAACGCCAACGGCGCGTCGTTCGCTGCGCGTCGCGTCGCGCGTCTGCAGCAGCACGCGCGCATGTGCTCGTCGTCGCGTTTCCTGAGCCTCGCGGACGAGGACCAGAAGGCTAAGAACGCGGACGGTGGCGCCGAGGGTGGCGACGAGGAGGGCGGCGAGGACGGCCTCGAGGCCGCTGAGGGCGCCGAGGGCGCGGACGCCGAGGCCGGCGAGAAGGACGGCGACCTCGAGCTCGAGGAGCTCGAGATGTACAAGTTTTGTGTGACCGAGACTGAGTCGGTGGACGACCAGATCATGGAGCTGTACCTGAGCAACCCGCTCACGTGGACGCCCGTACGCCTCGCGCGCAAGTTCGGCATGTCCAAGCAGCGCGTGGAGGCCACGATCTTCCTCCAGGCCGAGAGCGCCGGCCTCTCGGGCGAGGAGCTCCAGACCAAGACGGAGGAGGCCAAGGCGCTGGCGGCGCAGCACCAGCAGGAGGAGTCGGCCAAGCTCGTGAGCGCCGAGGCGCGCGGCGATGAGAAGGAGGTCAAGCGCCTCCAGAAGCGCGAGCGCCAGGAGCAGCGAGACATTGACGAGGTCGACGACGAAGTGCTCACGGCCGAGGAGGAGGCGTACATTTTGGGCATTGACGACGAGCGATACCGC
Source organism: Pythium folliculosum (assembly GCA_023336295.1). Classification (NCBI taxonomy): domain Eukaryota; phylum Oomycota; class Peronosporomycetes; order Pythiales; family Pythiaceae; genus Pythium; species Pythium folliculosum. The sequence goes on along the minus strand of JAADWV010000064.1, from coordinate 62,834 downwards.
AACCCGGACTTCTTCTTTCTGAGCGACGAGTTCGACGGCCTGCCGCCGCTCACCCGACGACTGGGCAAGCACAAGGCGACGGACAAGCTGTACCCTGAAGAGGCGCTCGAGATCCAGCGCCTCGCGGCCAAGAACAAGGTCGTCGAGCACAAGAGCTTTGCCAAGCCCTCGGACAAGAAGAGCCGATGGAAGTTTGCTGTCAAGGACACGACCAAGACCAAGCTGCCTCTGTACATGCGCGCGGAGGACCAGTCGCTGCGCCTCGCCACGAAGGAGGAAGTGCTGCCGCGCTCGTGGGTGCGCCGCCCGGCCTTCTTTGCCGGCCTGAACCCGAGCGACAACTAGAGAAACTCCAATAGTCAGCATGCAAAGAAAACGAGAAAACACAACACATACAGAGACAAACTCGGCAGCAGAAGCGGTGGCGATCCGAAGCGAGGCGAGAGATAAAGAGAGGGCTTGTTGTCGAGGCGTTCTCTCGTCTCTGGGTAAAATACACTTCGCGTTGGCTTGTTCTCCGTGGCGATTTCTTCTTCATCCCATCACGTCACGGCGTTGATGATGTTGTTTGGGTTCCTAGATGGAAACGCATCCCACTCGAGAGAACGAGATTATACTTGCAGTTGCAGTTCGCACTACTGAGCGGAAGCTTGCGCGCGCCTGCCCAGCGTGGCGAGTTGTCTGCACATCGCAGATGCGGCATCAACGGACATGGGATGAAGTGCGAGTCCAACTGCAAGCAATCTCGTTGTGCGAAGCCGTTTCTGGACGCAAGAGAAAACGGAAAAGCATGAGATGTAGTGTGGGGCAATCTCTTTTCTTTTCGGTTTATGGATACATGCCGGAACTTGGCTTTCATCCCGGGTTGGGCTGGTAGTGTATGGGGGGATCTCAAAATTGGCAGCGCGCGCTCGCTCTCGACGCTACAGCGGAGGCGAACGCTGACGCCCATAAATTACTGGTGTATGTGTGGGTGGTGTGGAGACCCAAGACTCGCTCGCGTGGCACGGGCGTGGCATTACGTTAAGCAAACAGCGCGCTGCGTCGCACGGCGTCCACCATCTCGCTGGTGAACGGCGACTGCTCGTCCTTCCGTGAGTCCAGGCCGTCGAGAAGCAGCGAGACGCTGCTCTTCTCGAAAGGCGTGGGGAAAAACGTCGCGTTGTGCTCTTCGTCGCCGGCGTACTGTTGCAGCACGAACAGCGCATACCGCGCCAGCTCGTCGCTGTCCGCGAGCATCCACTTGAGACCCTTGATCAGGTTCTTGCGGGCGTCGCTCGACTGCACAAACAGCTTGCGGTTGCCCTTGTGTCGGCAGTGGTTCTTGACACTGCGCGCGACCTCGTAGAGCGACTCAGGCTGGAGAAACTCGCAGTTGAGCTCGTCGAGCAGGGTGAAGGCCTCCGTCTCCTTGATGGCGAAACGGCGGCCGACGAGCTCCTGCTTGGCGTCCATCCAGGCGTCCAGCGTCTTGTTGAACAGCGCGAGCGCGCCATCCTCGTCAACATCGCTGCACTGCGCGCGAATGTGCTCGGCGAGGTCCACGAAGATGAGCTCGTCGCCTCCGCGGCGAGCAAACTCAACTTCGTACTTGGTCGAGGCACCGCGGATCTGCAGCAGGTGGATCGCGAACGAGATTTCTTCCGCGACGAGCATGCAGCGCACGTTGAGCGTCCACTGGCAGTGCTTGGAGGTTTCATACTGGCACGGCAGCGTCGCGAGCGCGGTCTTGACCGTGTCCATGATCTTGGCGGGCGCCTCCACCGACGAGAAGGCCGGGTTCACGGAAAAGTAAAAGTCGTTGCGCTCCTTCTCGGGGATCTCGACGAAGGCAGCGGGCGAGAGCGGGGACGACGGCACGTGGAGGTCCTTCGCCGACGACTTGAGGATCGTGGGTGTGAAAAAGTCAAAGCTCTTGGCGCCGTTCACATTGAGGGGTGACGGCAGCACCTGGTCCAGCACGAACACGGGCGCCTTGCCGCTCGCGCTCTCGAACACGTTGGTCTCGACAAAGCCGCTTTCAAACGAGCGGGGTGTGATCAACTGTGGGAGGGAAAGCACGTTAGCCATCTCGGAGGCAGTGGTGTCGGTTGGTAGAGGTTCTAAATAAACGTACGGGTTCGAAGCCAAAGGCCGAGGTGTCACGCTGCGTGGGCACGCTGCGCATGGCGGCTGCCTTGGTGTCGTGGTGGTCGCCCATGTCGGTTTCGTCGGCGTCCAGGCCGTGGAGCGCGGCGTCGCTGGGCTCGAACGCCAGGTCGTTGGAGAACACGTACGCGGGCGGCGAGTCGAGCGAGAGCCCGAACGCGAGGCGCTCGTCGACCTCGTCGTCGTCGAAGCCGCCGTCGTCGGCGCCAAAGGCCGGCGTAAACACCGGAGCGGCGCTGCTGCTGTGATAGTTGCGGGGGGATGAGCTCATGTTGGTCTGCGGGGCCGGACGAGTCGCGGAATGCCGACTTGGGAACGCCGGGCGAACGCCGCCGGCCCGCAAGGGCGCATTCTGGGTTTGCTATGTACAGACAGCATGAGAGCGAGAGAGAGAGAGAGAAGGGGACTGAAAATTCCGCTTACGGTGGCCGCTGATTGGGCGAGTGTGTGGTTCAGGGTGAGTGATGGTCTGTTGCACCAGACCTGAGTTTCAGCCAATCGTATAAATCTATTTTCTGTAGGTTGCGTTTGATTGGCTATGTGGTGCAAGAAGTCAGCTCGACTACGGACCTACAAACGTCAGTTCATGAAGACTGTTGCGGGTGCGGGTGGTGGTTTTCTTTCCCTTTGTCGTGACGTTGCTGGAGGATGGATGGATTGCGCCTGGCGTGGTTGACGATGACACGCGAGAATCGAAGGAAACCCTCGCGTCAGTTCTCGTCAGAGAGATGAAGCGAAGAAAGAGAACGAAGAACACTCGTGGGAGATGGTGTACTGCAACAACCGAAGCAGCCAAAACTTGCAGTTTGCTGCTGTGATCGGCGACATGTGGTCCACACACTTTCTAGTAACCTCTGGGATTATAGCTTCCTGTTTCAAGGTCCGTGGGGTGGGTGTCATGGCCCAGGACGATTCGTCCTGGACGAAACTGAAATGTCACCATGTGCGAATGATGGTCAGAGACACCATCACTCTCACTAGTGGATTGGTGAATGAAGCCAGGTCCAAGCCAGATGGCTTGAAAAAAGGAACTCAAAATTGCTGGATTATTTCGAAGAGCGCCACGAGATCAGAACGAACGCGCGCGCAACTCAGCGCGCGGGGCGGACCACAGGCGACGATTACTGACTCGTCAGCACTCGCAAACGTCAATGATCGCGGTAGGACACGACATTCCGCCTCCCTCTCTCCTTCGTGCGGTAAGCCAGTGATGGGCGCTGCTGTCCCATCGTCATCAGAGGATCTGCACCACAGGCGGATCATGCAAGGCGTTCTTGTGGCGGCATCGAGGCCGCGAGCCGCACAGAATGCGCTCATGGTGGTGTGATTCGGTGTGATCCCAGAGATTCGTGCTGGATCTCGGGGAGGAGACGTGTGTTGGATTTGGCGTGCCCCGCGGTTGCCAAATCGACCAGTGTCGTCGCTCGTTGGATGGTTTCCACTTCTGATGGTCTCCGCTTCCGATAGCAAGGTCTCTGGTACGGAGGTCTCCGCACTGCCGCCGGAGCCCTCGGAGCTGGGGAAACTTAGGCCTGTTGTGAAAGCGTTTTACTGTCCAGTCCACAAATCTGTTTACATCAATCCTGACAGCAACACACTCATTATTCATCCACAATCAATCACCCACTAAATCACCCTCCGGCTCACTTGAGCCACACGACAATGACCGAGACGTTGTCGGACGTGCCCCGGAAGAGAGCCTCCTGCACGAGGTAGTTGGCGATCTGCACTTTCCGCCGGGCACGCGCCGCCTTGATCATGCCGCGGTCGCTCTTGTACTGGTGGGACCACTCGAAAATGGGCACGCTGGTGTCGCTGTGACCTCCACTGCGCCACGACTCGCGCCCGCCCAGCTCGCCACTGAGCACATCATGGACAAACGTCACGGCCTCTTCGCTCGTAAACACGTCCCACAAACCGTCCGAGGCGATCACGATGAACTCATCCTTGTCAAAGTCTCGGTCGAATTGCTTGATTTCGACCTCGCCGCTCACGTATGGCCGCGAGTCGCGGTCCCCGATGGCTCGCCCGACGGCTAGGTTGCCGTTCACACGGTACGCGCCGTACGGCTCGATGGGCTCACCCTGTGCGTCCACGTAACCATACCACTTCACGCTTCCGCCGAGCTTTTCGATGCGCGCACGCTCAGATGGATCGTTGGGCTTGTGGTCACGCGTGAGCTCAATTGTCTGGCCGCCACGACTCATCACAGCCCGGCTGTCACCCACGTTGAACGACACGATCACTTCGTCGTAGAGCATCACGCCCGTAGCCGTCGTGCCCTGAAACTTCCACTCTGGTCGCGCGAGCACGTCAGCATCCACTTTCTCCACAGCTTGTTGGATTAGTTCTCGAAGCTTCTTGTACACTTCTTCGTTCTTCATGGACGTCGAGTCGGCATTTTGGTCCAAGCGAGCCAGCCCTGGTGCGATGAGCGGGAAAAGCTGTTTCTGGATATAGTCCGAGACGGCAGCACCGCCGTGGCCGTCAAACACGGCGTTGAAGCGCTTGCAGTCCGACACAAACGACGTATCTTCCATCCGGGAGCGGTCCCCGCGTACAGCCGCAGTGCTGATAAGAAGTCGGCCACGCCCGGCGGAGCGGCGCCGCCGCACAGACCGATCCAACGACAAATCCTGCGCGATCTTGTCCAGTCGCACTGGTACGGTCGCGATCCCTGGCGCCACGGTCTTGTCGTTTTCCCGGGCTTCGGCCATGGCCGGCAGTGAGGCTGCGTTGGACATGAGCAGCGCACCACAGCTCAGCGCCGACGCGCCAAGCAGCAGCTTCCACGCCATCCCGCTCTGCGATGTGCGCTGTGGGTGGTGTTGTGAATTCTGTTGGACGCTTCTGAACCGATCCGCCGACGTTGCTGGCGCGTGTGAAGCGGCCACCACATCCCGCTCTGGACCTCGAGAGCTCGCCGGCGCGCTGCTGGAGAACGCGCGACGCGAGCGGCGTGACGCGCCTTCCTGCGGCACGCGCCAGGCGTCGCGCCCTCCGCCGAGCAGCGAGTTCCCGCGCGCTGCGCTCTGTCGAAGCAGCGCCATGACCGTCCTTGAGAGTGAGAGAGAGCTTTGGAGCTGCTCGCCCTGAAGTGAGGAGACGATGGATTCCGCCGTTTATTACTCCTCTCGTCGAGTTTCCCGGAAGGAACAACGTCGTGTTACGTGAACTTCAAGGTGATAGGGTTACGAACAGCTGGTTTCTGCTACCACTTGGATTCAGTATACCTTTATATTCAAACACATGTTATCCACATCCATTTGTGTTCTTAACGCACTCTAGTGCATGGTCTTAAGTGAAGCCATCTGCAACGTTGTGAGGGGTTCAGAGTTGAGGCAACAGAGCTCTACTCGATCACTTAGTTGTTCCTCTCTTTCTACAGGCCGGCATTATGATCGTCAGTCTTTGTTGAGTGGGGGTCTATAAGGTGGGGGGACATGGCGATCTAATTCTCTTTGGAGTCCATCGGTTTCCACCGGCTCGGCAGTCGCTCGCGGGCGGGCCGCGCCTTGCACCACACGAACGCGATGATGAAGAGCACGTAGGCCAGCAGGAAGAGTCCCACGACCTCCTGGATTCGCCATTGAGCCAGCTTCCGCTCGCTCCAAAGCAGTGGCTTGGACGGCGTCGACTCCTCAGCGAGCAGCAGGTTTCGTCCTTCAATCGAGAACTGGATCGCGAGTTCTTCGATCGACGCGTACGTGGTGTCAGCCATTGAGGTCACCTGTGTCGCCGGCTGGCCGTCAGGCAGGGTTTGAGTGCCGATGTAGTAGCAGCACTCCTTGTGGGCGTACACAGCCTGGAATATCCGGTACTCCTTCGGGTCCCCCTCCAACGAGTACTCCTGGATATGGGTCATAATCCGAGGCTGGTCGGGCTTGCCGTCCAGCTTGATCGAGTTCCGATGGAAGAAGATCAGGTTTCCCTGGACGTCATGCTGGATCATCGCGAGGCCGCAGAAAATGCCCTTGTCCTTCAAGTCGAGGCCGCCCACAGCGGGCGGGAATTGGATGTAGTGGAACGGCTGACTGGCGTTGAGCCATGCCAGTCGGAACAGATCCTTGTCGCCCCAAATGAGGTGGAGCTCCTCGAGCAGTCGCGGCTGGTGGGTCGAGTAGAACATCAGCTTGTCCAGAGCCTTCTTGCTCTTGAGGCGGTTGATCAGCACCTGCCCACTTTCCTGCTCGAACTGGTCGACGTAGTTAACGCCCGTGAGCTGCCACAGCAAGCTCGTGTTGGTCAGCTGGAAGAGCGAGTTGGACGGCTGCCAGTAGTCTGGCCAGAAGATCGCGCCTGTGCGCAGGAATTCAGGCTCTTCAAACAGGTACGTGGGGTCCTTTGCAGGTAAATTGTCGGCGTCCAGCAGAAGAATGTTGTCGAAGTTGCTGTAGTACACGGCGTAGGGCTTGACGTGGAATCCCTTGGCGCGGTTGTCGAAGATCGGGCGCATGCGTACGTTAAACTCGGCGAGCAGTCGGTGGATGATGGGGTTATCAATCGACATTTCATCGGGTCGGTACCAGAGCTCCACGGGCAGCTGGGAGCCGTGGAGTCGCAGCAGTCGGATCGTCGCGTACGCCGACGGCAGCACCTTGTCGTACACGATCATGATCACGCCGTTTGTGGGCTTCCGCCGTGACGCCGCGACGGACGAGAGCGCGAGCGACGGCGCCACAGGCGAGTGCTCGTAGTGGGCCGAGTGCACCGCGTACTCGGAGAAGTTGCGCGCCATATCGCAGTGGTACTGGCCGTTGGGGAGCGAGTCGCACGTGCTGATCATCATGCGGTAGAGATCACCAGACGTGCGGTTGCGGATGATGCAGTGGCCGGCCATCTGCGGGCCGATGGGCTCGGTGCAGTTGAGAAAGTCCTTCTCGGGCTCGCGCGTCTCCACGGGCTCGTCCTTCTTCTTGTCCTTGGGCTCTTTGATGCACGATTGGATGCGCTTCCAGCCGATGCACTCAAAGTCGTGATCCGTCCAGAGCGAGGTCACGGGCGTCGGGTCCATGTGGATGCCCTCGTCCTCGGTCATGGTGTTCATCTGATTGATGTGGATCTTCTTGGCCTTGCCGACCACGGGCGTGCGGCCGGTCGTGCGCAGCGCGATGTAGAGCGCGACCAGCACGAGCGCGATCCATCGCTTGTGGCGCACGCGCGTGCGCAGGAACACGAAGATCGAGTAGAGCAAGACGATGATCCGCTGGATGAACATGGTCGACCTCGTGGGATGTGATGCGATGTCGCGCGAAGGTTAGACTCCACTCGCTTTTTACCACGCGGTCTATCGTCGCGCGTCCAGCACGAAGGATGGGGTGGAGTCTTGCCTACCGATGCACCACGGAAGTCGGGAGAGGTAGACGCCCTACGATGAGCCTCAGTTCGCGCTCCGATCCCTTGATACAGGCCGCGCGCGCTGGAGATGGCCACGACACACCTCTGTGGGGGGGTTACCAATGCTCCGTTGGAGAGTCTCGGCGGGACACGAGGGTACAGTTCGCTGTGTACCCCAGAGGACGGGTCGACACGCTGGACAACAAGAACCTCTTGGAGGGAAACCCAAAAACGCCCACGATGCTAGCGTTTCATCATCATCACTCTTTCCCCCACCCCTCGGAGGCAATCAAGGCGAGAGGGGTACGGTGTAACCTGTGTTTCCTAAACTTTGCATTTGGAGAATAAGTTTGAGCTATCGAAATTTGAGCTCACGAAAATCAAGCTTTGCGGCTGCCCGAACTCGCGCTGCTGCGTGGTACAGCACCTCGATCGTCGTTCGCAACGAATCGCTCGGAGATCGCCGAGGCGGCAGCCCCGAACATTTCCTCTTTCTTGGATACGCTCTGGTGGGCACGTACGCTCACACTCGAGCCGGCGCGTCTCGAGCGGCTCTTGTCGAAACTCTTCTGGCGGGCAATCCCTCCGACGGCGTCCCGACTTGCCAGGAGATCACTCGCCTGGCCGCGGCTTGTCAAACGATGCTGATGAATGAGTGATCGAATGCCTTGACGGAGTGCCCACATCGCGTGCCTGAGCCACTGGAACGGAACGGTCCAGCGCGTGAACAGGTAGACGACGAGCGTGAGCAGCAGGTACTTGTTCGGAATCACGATGTGGAGCACGCAGCTGATGATCAAAAACATCAGCACCTTGGCGGTGTAGAACGTGTCCTCCCACGAGAACATCATCTCGAGGCCGTGAAAGATGCTGGACCACCACGACATGTTGTTCTGGACGGACTGCAAGGTCCGCTTGGTCTCGAGATCGATCGTGACGTGGGTCATCTTGTTCATGAGGTGGTTGAAGCCGGTCGGGAGGTTATACTGGCGGAACTGAGCGGGCTCTCCGTCTCCTCCACCGAGGCTTGGGATCGGCGGCTCCTTCGGCTCATTGACCGAAAACGAGTTCATGTTGAGCTCGAAGTAGTTGCGAAGCGTGAAGGCGATCAGCGCGAGATGGATCACAACGGGGACCCACTGGAGCGACAAGCAGAGCCAAACGCAGAGCGCAAAGCACATGAACGAGTGTGTCGGGTGCTCCCAGTTGAGCGTCGGGATGATCTGCCAAATCACTTCCAGGTACGGCCACAAGTCGTCCAGCAGCACCCAGAAGTTGCTGTACAAGTGGGCCGCTTCGAAGTGCGGCCACTCGTAGACGTAGCGCTGCTCAGCCGAAAAATACGAGCAAAACTCGGCCATTCGGGAGAACTTGTAGTGGAGCAGCACGTGGATACGTCCAGCGCGCGCGTCGTTGTTCAAGCCGGCGCGGTGAAGCTTCTCGGAAAGGTTGAGGTCGAGCCACTTGTTATGCCGCCTTTGGTCCATGAGCTGCGAGAGCGGGATCGACGCCTCGCCGAGCTTGGTGGGCTGACTGAGCTGCCCGTAGTTGTACACTTCAAACACCAACTCGGCGCCCGGGGCACATACGTTAAAAACAAACGTTTCGTGCCACCGAGGGTTGAGCGTACGCGATTTCTTCTTCGTGCACTTGACGCTCTTGAGGTCGTTTCCCCACTCTTGTCCGTGGGACCACTTCCCCGTCAGGATGACGCGCACGAACGGATCGCTCGTGATCGAGTCGGTCGACGGCAAGCCGATCGCTTCAACTACCTTGACGTATAATTGGCCGATGTGGACGCGTCCTTCGATCACCGGATCCGGCTTTGTGGGGACCTCCGTTGTCGAGTGGCCCGACCACTCGAGCGACGCAAAGTGCTCGTCCACGGCGGCGTAGCACGAGTTGCAGACCCGCATCGGCTACCAAAACACCACAACACTTGTTGTGAGACTTTCCGCTTCCAAAGCAGATGAGGCGAGGTCCTCAGTGCGACAACACGAGGAGCAAGAGGACGGTAAAAAAACTCACAAACGGATCCGTCGCTGAAATGCGGCGCTTGTGCGGCGAGCAGTTGTGGCAGATCACGCTGCCGCATCGCCGGCAGTGGTGCTAACCGTCCACAGAAACTATAAGACGGTGCTGTGTTGGGTCCCTGCTTCACCGGGGGCGCCAAACGTACCTTGCGCGTGATGAGCGTGAACTGCGTGTTGCAGAGCATGCAGTTGGAGGTCTCTTCGTCGTAGACCCACTGAAGCTGGCGCTCGCCGGCGGAGACGATGCTGCCGCCCCCGCTGGAGCCGCCCGTGGCGCTCGACCCGCCGCTGCTGCGCGGGTTGCTCTTGAGGCCCGCGGCCGGGAGGCTGTCGAAAAGCGTCGCCATCGATCAGTCGCTCGCGGGGGATTTTCCCAGTCGCTTGTTCGCTTCACTCGGGGCGGGCTGACATTCCTCTTGACTCAAAGCGGAAGCCATGCAGTAGAATCCGTTTATTAACCTAACTACACAACGTATTTAACGCATTGTACATTAAAAATAATCAAATACCATGTTATAGACATGAGGATACCTCTACTACTAAAGAAAGCATTTAGGGTTGACAAAATAACTTGTATAGGCATGAGTCGACGCTGGTTGCACCACGTCATCGAGGTGTTCTAGACTTGTCAAGAGGCACGGATAGGCCCATCAGCACCTTCGACACCGGTACGCGAACGAATTAGATCGTAGGAGGCTCTCGCCATGGCGCCTTCCTCCACGACGCGCCAGCGCAAGAATGCACCGAACGCATCTGCCTCGGATGCGCAAGTAACCGACAAGCCCGCTCGCGGAAAAGCGGCGTCCGACGCGTCGGAAACGGCCGCGCAATCCGCCGACGAAGACGAGGACGAGGCGCACGACTGGGGGTCCATGCTGCTGCTGCTGCTACTGTACACGCTGCAGGGCATCCCCATGGGCCTCTCGGCCAGCATCCCGTTCATCCTGCAGGAGAAAGTCGGGTACGCCGACCAGGCGACGTTCAGCCTGGTCTCGTGGCCGTTCAGCCTCAAGCTGCTGTGGGCGCCGTTCGTCGACTCGATCTACAGCCGGCGCTTTGGACGCCGCAAGTCGTGGCTCATCCCGGTGCAGTTCATCTGCGCCGGCTTGATGATCGGTGGCAGCTACTTCATCAGCGAGCTGCTGGGCGAGGGCGAAGGCCAGAAGCCGCACGTCGTGTACCTCACGGTCTTCTTCTTCGTGCTCTACTTCATGATGGCTACGCAAGACATCGCCGTGGACGGCTGGGCGCTCACGATGCTCTCGTCCAAGCACGTGGGCCACGCGTCGACGTGCAACACCGTGGGACAGACGCTCGGCTACTTCGTCGCGTATGTGGGCTTCCTCGCGCTCCACGACCCGGCGACCTGTAACGCCTACTTCCGCTCCACGCCCGAGCCCGAGGGCATGATCTCGCTCGCCGGTTTCATGAGCTTCTGGGGCTGGGTCATGTTCTTCACGACGCTCGCCGTTGGTCTCTTCAAGAAGGAACGCCGCGATGAGGACGAGGAGAAGCTCAGCATCGCGGAGACGTACAAGCAACTGTACTCGGTCTGCCGCCTCCCGAGCGTCATTTCGTTCTCGGTGATCCTACTCACGGGAAAGATCGGCTTTGCTGCCGCGGAGAGCGTCGCGTCGCTCAAGCTCGTCGAGTACGGGCTGAAGAAGGAGAAGCTCGCGCTGCTCACGCCCATTTTGATCCCGCTTGGTATCATCATCCCCGTGTTCCTCGGCCACCGCATTAAACCCGATCAGCCGCTGAACCTGTTCCTCATGGGCTACCCGTTCCGACTCGCCGTCGGGTTCTTGTACGCCGCGATCATCTACATCACGCCGACGGTCATGGCCCATGACGAAGAGTACCATGTCTACTACTACGCCTTCATCCTGTTCTGTGGTGCACTCCATGAGCTCGCTGCGAACATGATGTATGTTCCCCAGGTACGAGACGGCTTGATGCCCATGACACTGCAACCCGTGATATCAAGACTAACGTTGTGTATGTGTCCTTTGTTGTAGATGGCGTTCTCGGCTCGGATCAGCGACCCGTCGATCGGTGGAACGTACATGACGTTCCTCAACACGATCAGCAACTTGGGAAGCAAGGTGAGCGGCGACCATCTCATTTGTATCTAAACCGTCGACACGTTCTCACGTTGCATCTGTGTACTGTATCCACAGTGGCCCAACTCGCTGAGTCTCGCTCTCGTAGACTACCTCACGACTCGGGAGTGCCTCGGCGGCTCGAACCACGACGAGATTATCGCGATCGGATCGCACACATGCTCCAACGTGGATGAGCGCACGGCTTGCAAAACGGCCGGAGGTGAATGCTTGATCGTGCGCGACGGCTTCTACATCGAGATCGCTGTCTGCGCTGTGATTGGTGTGCTCTGGCTGGCGTTCTTCTACCGCCGCATCCAGAAGCTGCAGGACCTCAAGATTGAGATGTGGCGAGTCGGCGGTGTCAAGACCGAGTAGATGATCAGGACATTCAAGAGCAGAGGAAAGCCACAAAGACCATATGAACGACTATCAAACACAGTAACACGCCCCCATTCGTTTCTCCGTGTGATCATATTGGATAGCACGCTTGTCAGGTAAAAACGACAAGCCTCTGTTTAGGTTTTTCTTGCATTATGGTGGCATGGTGTACAGCATTCTTTGTTTCTTCTCACGATATTGTGGCGGTGGACAAACGGGCAGACGGTCGATAGCCTTCGATCGAGCGATTCCTAAACACGTCTTGCGGTGTGAAATCGACGCATGGCTTGACCTTCGGCTTGGCTTCAAGGTGCGCCGACTCCAGCGCTTGGCGGAACGACTCGAGCTGTTCGTCGAGCTCCTCATCATCCTCGTCTTCAAACTCCGACTCCGGAAAGACAGCGCTGAGGTTCTGTTGCGCGAGCATCATCTTCTGCTGAAGTTCTTGGGCGCTAAGTGGAGCGCTAGAGATAGTGTTCGAATTCTTGGAGCTTGATCCAGCATCCGCTTCGTCTCCGTCAGCATCACAGTCATCGTCGTCATTCCCATCTTGGTCACTCGTCTGGAGAGGAGAGTTCGAGTTGGTCGCTTTCTTCTTGCTCTTCTTCTTCTTTTTCTTCTTTTTCGAAGAGCCGTTCGTTTCTGAGGCACCGCCATCTACGCTCGATGGAGGTTTCTTACCAGAGGACCGGGAGCCTCCGTTCGCATTTGGTTTGCCGCTGTCGCCGTTAATGAAATTGACGAGCTCGTCGACACTTGGCTGATCAAACTCGACTAACTCATACTCGTCCGTGGAAAGATCGTGGTCGAGCGAGTTGAACATGTCGAAATCGAAACCCGCCATTCCATTGCGGAGTTCTACGACATCAGCAAGACAGGTAGTGAGAACACGTGCGTGTACGAGTCAGCGTGATCAACTACAACCGTCGTACCTGGACCGTCGTCCAGTCCAAACTTTTGTCGGATCTCATGTGCTGCTTCTGTCGCCGACATGATCTGCGCGATGGACCGGCAGGTGATGTCGACCAGCGGCTGGATATCCAGGTTCGACGCGACCTTCGTGACAAGTCGAACGAGTTAGCGCTCCACAATCCGATTCCAGGGCTCCACGACTCGAAATCAACGCACCTTGGCAAGGTCGCATAACATTTTCGAGTCGAGATTGTAGAACACGGCCTCCCAGTCGGCCATGGCGTCCTCGCGGCCTTCGACTTGCTGCTTGTAGAGGCACCTGCGGATCGCACATACAACACACAGAACTGCGTTAGTGCCCGGCTGTTGACGCGGCATAAAGCTGTCCATTCGCCCGCGCAACGTACCGACAAAAGTAGAGAGCCAGCTCGACGCTCGCGCTCGGCACGTCAAAGATCGGGATGGTGTGGTGGCGCACGGTCACTTTCTTTCGGCGCTCGCTCACGTCCTGCAGCAGCATCCAGAGCGTCGACGACATCATCGCCTCCTCGTGGGTCACGTCGAACAGCGAGCCGTCCGAGCACTGCAGCTGCAGCTTGGAGCGCCGCGCCGTCGCCGAGGTGGCCACGGTCGTCGTGGTCGTCGTGGTCGTCGTGGTCGTGGTCGTCGCGACGCCCGAGGGGGCCGCGCCGGTGCCGTCTGCGGTCGAGATGCCGACCGTGCGCGTCACGATCTCTACCGAGTGGATGCTGCGCGCGACGCGGCGCTTGCCGGCCGCGGGTTCGCCCGCGTGCCGCATTGTCGAGTGGGTTACGCGGGGAGCCGGACTGCTCGGAGTGTTGGGCGACTCGTCCTGGAGTCAATTCTAGCTCGTTTTCTGCGCGAGAAACGCGATAACGCAGCGCTGGAAACGGCGGATGCGTGGGTGCGCAATGGAGAGGTCGATGTGGCGCGTCGCGAGCGTGCGTAGGCGATCGGCGCGCTGCTCGACTGCTCCGCACGCGGCGCTGCTGACGGTCGCGTTGGTCGCAAGGAGGTGGATGTTCGGAGCGGAAGCTGTGCCCTCGTGTCCTTGTCAAACCAACAACACACAAGAGTCGCATGCCCTACCCCTTATTAAGGAATTGATCGGTGATTGGCTAAATACAGCACGCCATGTTTTCTGCGAACTTTGCGATACTTTACCGACCTGGTTTGGAAGTTTACCTTGTTGGCCTACCCCTAAACAGTGCTTGGAGGTAAATTTAAAACATGTGGAAATGGAGCCGTTAAAAGCGTTCTTGAGGATTGAAACAGTCAACAGTCTTGATTTTGAACACTCGTGTTGGACCTGACACGCAACGAACCCTATCCGCATATCACATTGCATGAGCGTCAACCCATTTGTGCGCTTTGGCTCTCCTCTGGAGAGCGGAGGAGGGGAGAACAGCAACAGCATGACCGACACCCCGCCACCGCCTCCGCGCGACCTCCACGCCGCGTGCACCTCCGGCTCCGCCGACGACGTCCGCGCGGTTCTCGAGGCGCTCGCGGGCGACGCCGACGACCGGCTCAACGCGCTTAACCTCGTGGGTCCCGTCGTCTCTCCTGGCGGACCAAGGAGGACGTTCTCACAGTCATATCTGTGTATGCTGTAGATGGGCTCCGCGGCGATCCACGCCGCCTGCCAGCGGCCCGTGGGCGAGCAGACGCTCGGCGTGATCCGCGCGCTCGTGGACGCCGGCGCGCGTCTGGATGGAACGGCGCGGGTGAGCATGTCGCTAAGGATCCGGGGCGTGAGGATCCGGGGCGTGGTAGTGGACGTGGAGCTGACGACGCGGGCTTTCGTTTTTGTATACGTTAGGACGGCTCGACGGCGCTGCACCTCGCGAGTGCACGTGGTAATTTGGCCGTGGTGGAGCTGCTCACGGAGTGCGGCGCCGATATCAACGCCGTGGACAAGGTTGGACACTATCCCGTCATCTTCTCATGCTGAGGTGGACTGGGCGCCCTTGACTAAGTATGCTTGAAGAGCCGGCGGTCGGTGCTCCACGCTGCGGTCAAGCAAGGGAATGTCGAGGTGATCGAGAAGCTGATTCAACTGGGGGCCGACACGCACGTGGTCGACAAGGTGCGATTTCAGTCGATGGCGAGTAATGAGAAACACGCGCTGATCTACCTACCTCCGTCACAGTTTGACCGGTCTCTCCTGCACGTCGCCGTGCAGCGCAAGAGCCTCGAGGCTATGGCGATGCTCGTAAGCGCGGGCGTGGATGTCAACGCTTCCGACTCGGTGCGTTGACAGCCTCCGTTCTACGGGTGCTGTCGCATCCAACTTACACTTATTCGTTTTGGGGTCGGTCCAGGACGGCTGGTCGCTGCTGCATGTTGCCGTGATGGGCGGGAACGTGCAAGTGATCGAGACGTTGCTTCAAGACGGCGCTGATCTCAGCGTCGTCGACGAGAATGGCAAATCGCCGCTGTTCCTCGCGGTTCTCAACGGCGCCGATATCGAGGTCATCAAATGGCTTGTGGAGCATGGCGCGGACGTCAACACCGAGGATAAGGTACAGCAGTGCGATACCGAGCATGTAGTCTCTGATGTCGTGCACTTACCTTTTTGTGTGTGGGTGCGATGTATGCGGGATAGGACAAGCGAACGCTCTTCCAGTATGCGGTTGAACACAGTTCCATCGAGCTGCTCGAACTGCTCATCCACCACGGCGCTCGGATCACGGGCGTCGATGCCCAGGGCAAATCTATTTTGCATGCGGCTGTCGAGCGAGGTCGTGAAGACGTGCTGCGATTCTTGATCACCAGGGGCGTCGACGTCAACGCTGTGGATCAGGTTCGGCCACTGTCCGCTGGTGTTTTACTCTGCAAGTGACTGACCACGACACGTCTGGGGTGCCACAGGAGGGTCGGTCCATTTTACACGTTGCTGTCACTCAAGACAAGGTCGGAATCGTCCATCTCCTCGTCGAAGCAGGCGTTGATATCAAAGCCATCGACAAGGTTCGTTATTGCCTCCTGCCGGGATCCATGTTGTCAGATTCAGACCATTGAGACCTCTTTTATTTTATAGTCAGGCAAGTCGTTACTCCATGCTGCGGTCGAAGGTCTGCCTCGGAACAACGGCAAAGTCGATGTGGTCGAGTTCCTGATCAACTCGGGTGTGGATGTAAACTCCCTCGACAACGTAAGGTCTTGCATCGCCTTGAAGTGCCTCTGACCGCTCGAATAGCTCAAACTTCCACTTTGTTCGCACATAACAGGAGCACCAGACGCCGCTCCACGTCGCGTGCTACCTCGACCGCTTCCCCGAAGCGGTGTGGTGTTTGCTGAACAACGGTGCTAGCGAAGCTCTCATTGTTGAGGATCACGTAAGGGAACTTTGGGTGTCGTCCCTCGACCGAACGTGACAGCTCACAGTATGCGTCGTCTTGGTCACTTTTAGGATGGGTTCTGTCCTCTCCACATTGCGTCCCAGAACCTCAACATCCGGCTGGTCAAGATGATCATGGACGCCGGCGCCGAAGTGAACGCGCATTGTCGGGGCGGCGAGACCGCGCTGGGCATTGCGTTCTTCGTGTTCAACACCAACTGCGAGCACGCGTATCCCATCGCGTACACGTTGTGCGCTCGTGGTGCCGAGTGGGATGCAAGTTGCGACGAGCGGCTCTCCCAAGGACGCGCTCGTGCGAAGGACGCGCTGGTCGAGAGTGAGAAGAAGGACACAGTCGAAGTCCAGCAAGAGCTCCGTTCAGAGCTGCGCCAAGAACTGAGATGGCGCCTCGGGCTCCGGGAATGCGTGCTCCACTGGACAGCCCAACGCAAGGAGAGCGACTTCGAGCTCACTCAAATCCCGATGGAGACGATCAGCCAAGGTCCGGAGTCTGTCCGCACGTACCTGGACGACTTGAAGAAGACTGACAAGGGCGAGTTGGTGTACAGACGCAAAATCTGCGTTGTAGGCCCCTCGGAGTGGGGCAAGACCAGCCTGGTCAAGTCGCTCACGACCTTGAAGCCCTCGCTCGTGCACAGAGACGACCGCACCATTGGTATCGACCTGGAAGAGTGTGTTTTCGACAACGACGGTGATGTCGAAGGCGAGCACCCAGCCGACCAAGCCATGAAACGACGCCACGAAGTCACGTTCTGGGATTTCGCTGGTCAAGAGATCTACCAAGTGGCGCACTCGCTCTTCTACTCGAAGCGCACGCTCTATTTGATCTGCGTCGATCTGGAGGCCTATGCGCATACGCTGGAGGAGGCCGCGACCATGAGCATGCGCCAGGGCGAAGCCGCGATCGCGCGGTTCGTTCGCCACCACATCTTCCGCTGGATTCGCTCCATTTTCGCACGACAACCAGACGCAGAGTTTCTCGTGGTGGGAACCAAGTCGGACCAGCTCAAGAACATCACGTCGGCGGTGGATATCTGGCGTGATCTCCGTATGCACCTGAGCGAGTGGCAGCGCAAGTTTATCGAAGAGCTCGAGAAGGAGCACCAGGCAGCCCAGGCCACGCTACTGACGGCGCCCACCGCCAAGTCGTACGCGTTCTTGCGCGCTGGCAAGAGCGACGTGCTCGCTCAGCTCGATGCTCTGAAGGCCAAAGTGATCCACACGGTCTCGGACGAGTGGCTTGTTGTCAGCAGTGCCGAGCACTCGTCTGTGCTAAGTGCACGAGACGCGCTCGAGCAGCACCTCGCGAAGAGCGACCGCTGCTTCCAGATGACCGTCACCTACAAGCGGGTGTTGGAGATCATCAAGGCGCGTCGTAACCAGGCGCGAGCGATGGAGAACCCGAAGGATCGCATCGAGAACACCATTCTTCCGTACAAGGCGCTGCTCCGCATCCTGTTAAGGGAAATCGAGGGCTTGAAAGAGGGCGACTGCGCGTCGATTCTGCGCACTTTGCATGAGCTGGGCGACATTCTGTGGTACGAGCGAGAGGGCGCCGGCGCGCTGAAAGACACGGTGATTCTCGATCCGACGCTGGTGTTGGACTTTGTGCGCGAAGTGATCAACCACCGACGGCTCGTGGACCACGCGCCGGACAAACTCGTGGACGAGCAGGCCGGGCGTGTCACGCACGAGACGCTGTGTGCGTTCTCGTTGTGGTGCGAGTTGGACCAGGAGCTACTTCAC
Source organism: Pythium folliculosum (assembly GCA_023336295.1). Taxonomy (NCBI): domain Eukaryota; phylum Oomycota; class Peronosporomycetes; order Pythiales; family Pythiaceae; genus Pythium; species Pythium folliculosum. The sequence continues at coordinate 44,790 of JAADWV010000064.1, read as the reverse complement.
GCGTTCAAGCTGCTGCTGCAGTATTTCCAGTTGGCGTACCCGGCCGACGGCAAGGAAATGGACTGGGACTCCAGCCTGATCGTGCCCACGTACTGGAAGCAGCAACCCCACACCACGGACCCGAATCAGGACCCTCCGACCGACGATTTTCTCGAGCGACACGGCTTTGCGGCCACAGACGCGAGCCGCTCTATTTGCTGGGAGTACGAGTTATCCAGTGAGGTCTCGGAGACCGTATTCGAGCACTTTGCTGTCGAGAGCTACAGCGCACTCTTCAATCGGACTGTGCGCCACAACTGCATTGAGTCGTTCGTGAGCGGCGAGTTCGTCTCGCGCATCGAGCTGCGCCAAGACGAGCACGAGTCACGGGACGTCTTCCGCATCCAAGCCATCACACCGGCCAGCACCACTGTGGCCCTGGACGGCGCCGGCGAAGCCGACAACGAGCGCACGTGGCACTGCCTTCGGTACTTCGTGATGACGATGGAAAAGGTGCTGGACGCGTACTCGGGCTTGACCGCCTCGCGTTACATTGTCGATATGACGCAGTACCCTGCGACGAGCCGCCATCGTGTCAACTCGGCCGTCAAGATGCTCGAAGACGCCGTCAGTATGGGGCGCGATCTCACCAGCATCCGCGCTGATCGGCCCTGGCTGCCGATGAACCTCAACTGGTTCATCGAGAAGGCGTGGCGTCAGCCGGGCGTGCTGCAAGATCTCCGCACGCGGTCGCTGCTGAAGGAACTCTTCAACAAAATGGACGTACTCAAGAAGCTCCTGGTCGCTGGGGACGCCCAGCGCCGTTACCCGGCGCTGTGGACGGTCGAGGTAAAACCCGACGCCGATGTCGCCGTGCTTCGCATGCTCAGCGACCTGTCGGGCACCTGTTTCCACGAACCGATCCGGTTCGAGCTCCCGCCGTTTTTCCTCGCCAAGTACGGAGCCGTGCTCAAGGTTTGTACTGATCGTGGCGCGCTGGTTCCGTGGTGTCGCGGATGGGCTAAGTGATGGGGTGTTATCTGTGTGTGGCAGGTCGGAGTTTCGATTTGCTCGAACGTTGTCGGCAACGTTCTATCGTTTGGAATCCTGGACAAGGTTATCAACGGAGCCGCTGCTGGTACGAATAGCGCTTCTTTCACGACCGCGCTCGGTGGTGTCCCTCGTGTTCTCACTGGGTTAGGTGTGCTGTAGCTCTCGGAAGCCGCGTCGAAAGCGCCACGCGCGTCTACAACCTCGTGGAAAAGTTGGACTTGTCGTCGTCGCCGGACGTGTTCGATTCCAGTACCAACGAGCGGTTATCCCCGCGTGGCAGCGTCTCGCTGCTGCGCGAGGTGCTCGCACTCTGCGCTCCGGACACGGACGAATGGACGATCGCGGATCTTGCCAACCTCCAGTGCGCGGCCACTGCCAGCGGCCACTACATCTGGGCGAACCGCCTGGAGATCATGGCCATGGGCGACCGGCTCACGCCGTGCGATCCGGGGCGCGACCCCGAATGGAAGGCACCGCCAAAGCCCGACACCTCGCCCGCCGGCTCGGGGCTCATACTTCGTGGCAGCCTCCCCCCGAGCGTGCCAACGAACAAGGATGCGGCTTCGTCGTCAGCAACTCCGTCGCCGTCGTCGCTCGGGTCTTTGCGGCTGGTGATCGACGCCGCCGACGGACTGCCCGCGTGGAACTGGCGCCGCGTGTACTGCATGTGGCGCCTCACGCACGCGAGCAGCAAGGCGCCGCTGGCGTCCGGCGCCACGAGCCAGCACCTCGACGAGTCCTCGCCGCCGTCCTGGCGCGGCATGTTCTTCGCCGTGTCGACCTCCGAGATCACGTCGATCGACAAGCTGCGCGAGTGCCGGCTCGAGATCGAGGTCAAGCGACCCAGCCGCCTGCTCGGCGTGACCAAGTGCGTCTGCCATTGTGCCATTGTGCCATTGTGAGGCATAGACTGTGGATACTCACGTTGTTTGTGCTGTTTGTAGGGCCATCGGCCACGGCGCTGTGGCGCTCGGGGACGTGATCGGGCCGGGTGCCAAGGAGATGCACACCGAGCGCGTGACAGTCCCGCTGGACGGCGGCGGCCAGCGCGTCGTGGTCTGCCAGCTCTCGGGATGGCCGTGAGGATCGATTGGGAAGCAGGTAGATGGTTCACAAAAATGGTTTTTCGTATTGGTAGCACGAGGCGTGTGGGGGGAGGATGCTACGCGACGTGCGGATCCGTCGGTGCTGTCTCTCTCTCACCCCGCATATTGGCTCTCTCTGTCGTTGGTAAGTCACTCCATCTAATAGATACATCGAAAACTAACGGTGGCCGTCGGGGCAGTTGGCTTAACGCTTACTGCGCGTGGCAGTCGCGCTTCTTCTTGCCGGCCGTGGGCGACGACGTCGCCGGGTTCACCTGCTTGGGCGTCTCCGGCTTGGGCGCGGTGGTCGGCGCGGCGGTCGGAGCGGGCGTGGGCGCGGCAGTCGGCGCGGCGATCGGTGCCGGCGCCGGGGCCGGCTGCGGGGCCGGGGCCGGAGCGGGGGCCGGGGTCGGCTCGATCACGTCGGCCTCGTTCTGGGCCTCGCCGTCGCAGCCCTCGCCGCTGCCCGTGGCAAAATCCTGCGTCCAGTAGTGTTTGTACTGGACCTGCGCGTTGTAGGCGTAGCCCATGCCAAAGTGCGTGTAGTCCTTGTTGAGCAGGTTCTTGCGGTGGCCGTCCGAGTCCATCCACGAGTCCATGACCGCCTTAACGTCCACCTGGCCGGCCGCGACGTTCTCGGCGATGGCGTTCCACTTGTACCCGGCGCGCGTGATGCGCGTGCCGAGGTCCGAGCCGTCCGAACCGGTGTGGGTCATCTGGCCGTTGCGCGCCTGGTCCTCCGAGTGGAGCTGCGCGGCCTGCTGGAGCTTCTTGTTGTAGCAGAGCTTGCCGACGCCGCTCTTGACGCGCTCCTCGTTCACACGCTGGAGCATGGCCGAGTAGAAGCTCGCGGCGTCGGCCATCGCGGCCTCCTCGGCGAGCGCGCGCGAGCGGAGGCGCTGCGCCGAGACGCCCGCGGAGGAGGAGCTCACGACCGCGACGATCGCGGCGACGCACACCAAGAGACGCTGGCCAAACATGTTGATAGAGGAGGGGAGGGGGGAGGAGGAGGGAAGGGGAGAATGTTCTGCGTGCGCCGAGGCAAGTTGGAGAGTGAGTCGAGACAACCACGAGCTGGAGGAGCGAAAGTTGGCCACGGCACGGCACGGCACGAGAGAGAGAGAGAGCGCAGCATCTGATCGCCGGCGTGCCAACGGCCCACACAGTGCGCGCTCTTCACGGTATCATCCGGTCGACTCTATGCCCCTTTCGCCCAGCAATGCCGCGTCGGCAGAAACAGTTGGATTTGGAGCACCTCACGCTGCGTGTGGGTCTCGCGCAAGCGCGAACAGTCACAGATCCAGGTTGCTGAAACAGCTGGCGCGAGGGATAGTGGGGTCAACACAAACCCACGTTGGGGGCCCTGGATCAGCTGACTCCTCAGAACGGTGTTTGAGTATGGAGGTTCCCCCACAACGAAACGACCCAACCAAGGAAACAAGCCGAAGAGAGGTGGACGGCGCCGGCGCGGGAAGGTGACTGGCCACACCATGCAAGGATTGCAAGTTTCAGTGCCACCTGCGACGTGTGACGGAACCCACTTCCGGCTTCGCCACGTTCGCCACAGTGGCCAGCAGCCCCCCGTCATCAGCGCCGTCAAGGAACTTGCCGTCTAAGTTTGGCACGCGATGGTGCTCAGTACGAGGAATCTGGTTTTCAGGCAGTGCAGACAAACCAGGGCGGTTACCAGGAGGAATGTTCGCGCGTTTTCCCTCCCTCTTCTGTGGTCTGCGCCGTACCTCAATACTCAGTCAATCGTTGAATCCTGCAACGATCGCAGGGACATGCCACCCACCACGGGTCCTTGAAGCATCACACAGTCGGCTCAACGCGAGGCAACGCTGGCGTGGATGGTGCCTTGCCAATGCTGCCACTGGCAGGCAGTGCCATTGGCTCGGTACACGGGTGGCCTGGACAGTCTTGTCGGTGAGGTTTCAGATCGAGACGTCATCCCGCTGGGCTGCGCAATGTGTTCTGGCGACAGCACCCCACGGCACGGCTGGTGTAGTACTACGTGGCGAGGCCTTCAATGGCGTGGTGATCAGATGGACGCATTCCAAACAGAAAGTGTTCCACATGGGCATGAACCCAGCTCCGCTTTGCCACGGGTGGGCGCGCACGCAGTGGCATGGAAGAATGTTCTTCTGCACCCACCTAAACCAATCTCATGATCTGATCTCCGCTACCGACCTTGCCTCGAATCCAGCGGCATTCTGTGTTGGAGGAGTCCCCGTCGCGGCCTGCGCAATTCTGTATCACGTCGTTGGCTTTCACACGCGCTCGTCACTCTCCATTTTCCCATGTGGCTTCAACAATGCGGCAGAGGCTCTGCCGTCTGCGAGTGACGCCCATCGCATCCCTCTCTCCTCCTTCTCGGCGTCCGCTGTGCCCGGCGGATACCGATCCAACTTGGGTGTCTTGGAGTCGTGGAACGGTTCCGCGCGACCATCTCTTTCTTTCCGTGGCTTCCATCAACAGATACAACTGGAGAACGCCGTTCACAGGCAGGCATCCCGAGCTGCCACGTCGGTTCATCCCACCGCCTGGCGCCACGATTGATCGGCCCGCTCATCGCTGCTGATGAACGTGTGCACGTACCAAGGCAACAACGCCACGAACGTGGCATTTTCGTCGTTGGTGACTGCCACCGTCATCCGCGTCGGCGTGACGGACCGCGCGGCAGCCCCGTCGCCTCGCCGATGAGCAGCGCAACAAGACGAACTACAGTACGGTGCCTGGCACTGCCGGCCTCGGTCCACACAAAGCTGCTGGTGCCAACAGCCCAAAGGTCCACGGTTCTGTGTTGAGGTTGTCACAAGAAGCCATCAACCAACGCAACGACATTCGCTGTGATACTACGTAGTACATGGGGAGCGATCGTCGCGTCCGCACATGTGGACGCGCTTCAACACTACCGCCCCCGTAGTGTGGCTGTCGGCGCCACAAGCGGCGGTCCACACCCCACTGCCGTGGCTCTCTGGGCCACACTCTGCTCATGTGGTCGTAAGCAGGATCCACCAAGTCTAGGTAGTTCAGAGATGACACGTACGCGATGGGAGGATAGAAAGACGGCAAAGGGGATAGATTACGCCCACATTTCCATTCGATGTGGGTGGCGAGGGGGATTGAAAAAAACGACTCTACATCTAAATACGATCTAGCGCCGGTGGCGCATGGGCCACACAAGGCGATACGATCTCGCCTGTGCGTCCACAGCCACCCGCTGCTCGGCCGCTACTCGACGACCACACTCTAGGCCTCGCAGGCCTCACCGGAGCCCTTGGCAAAGTCCTGCGTCCAGTAGTGGCGGTACGTGCCCTTGGCGTTGAGCGCGTAGCCCATGCCGAAGAACTTGAAGTCGCCGAGGATGTTGGCCTTGTGGCCGGGCGATGTCATCCACGAGGCCATGACCGCGGCCACGTCCACCTGGCCGGCCGCCACGTTCTCACCAAGGCTGTTCCAGTTGAACTTCTGCGCCTCGATGCGCGACTGCATCGTCGAGCCACCGGTGCCCGTGTGGCTCATGAAGTTGTTGGTGGCCTGGTCCTCCGAGTGGAGCTGCGCGGCCTTCTGGAGCTTGGTGTTGGTGCACAGCGGCGCCTTGCCCACCTTGGCGCGCTCGGCGTTCACGGCCGTGAGCATGCGCTGCTGGAGCGTGGGCTCGGCAGCGCGCTCCTCGGTCGGCGCCGGCGTCGGGGCCGCAGTGGTCGGGGCAGACGTTGGCGCCGGGGCCGGAGCGATAGTGGTCGGGGCCGGCGTGGGAGCGACGGTCGTGGGGGCCGGGGTCGGCGCAACGGTTGTCGGGGCGGGAGTGGGGGCGACGGTAGTAGGCGCCGGCGTGGGCTTGGGCGTGGTCGGCGCGGGCGTGGGCTTGGGCGTGGTCGGTGCCGGCGTCGGAGCCATGGTGGTCACGGTGGGCGTGGCGGCCGCGGCAGCGTCGGCGTCGCGTGGCACTTCGTCGCAGGCCTCGGTGCTGCCCGTGCCAAAGTCCTGCGTCCAGTAGTGCTTGTACGTGGCCTTGGCGTTGTACGCGTAGCCGGTGCCGAAGAACTTGTACTTACCGAGGATGTTGGCCTTGTGGCCGGGCGAGGTCATCCACGAGGCCATGACGGCCGCGACGTCGGCCTGGCCGGCCGCCACGTTCTCCGCGATCGAGTTCCACTTGAACTTCTGCGCGTCGATGCGCGTGGACATGGTCGAGCCGTTGGAGCCCGTGTGGCTCATGAAGTTGTTGGTGGCCTGGTCCTCCGAGTGGAGCTGCGCGGCCTTCTGGAGCTTGGCGTTGGTGCAGAGCGCCGAGAGGTTGAGCTTGGCGCGCTCGGCGTTCACGGCCGTGAGCATGAGCTGCGGGAAGTTGGCCGGCACGGCGGCCTCGACCAGCGTGGCCACGGCGGCCGCGAGGAACACAGCGACAGCAGATGTCTTCATAGTGGTGGCGTTGCGTGTAGAACAGAAGGTCAATTGACGCGGTGGGAGTCAAATTGAGGAATGAGGTGTCGGGGGAGGGGGAGGGGAGCCCCAGGCGATGGAGGTGAACGGGAGACGACTTCGCCGACGGGACGACGACGCCGCGACATCCGAGCGAAGACGACTGACGCTTCAAGGTCCGCCGCTCGCTCAAGAAGGTGAAGTCGCTCAGCCCTCGCTTCCGGGCTTCCAGCTGGGGGCGCACGGACGCCAATGACGCCAAGCGCTCGTGTTGACGGAGGAACGCACATAGCCCGTGCACCTGTCACACACACCATGGTCTCGTAGACCTATGAAACCCCATAAAAGTGTCATCCAAACTGGCCATCACATTCATTTGATGCTGTTCAGAAACGTAGGAATCGATACCCTTCCATAAACACGCTTTGTAAAATGTGCCAAATACGAGGTGGTGTCGGCCAGGTTGTGTATGTTTGCCACCCACCAGGCGGACCGCGCTCGGGGCCTGGGCGCAACAAGTGCCCCGCTTCCCGGGCCCTTGGGGCACCGTGTGTGATGCACACACACACTGGTGGTGATGGCGTTCAACGAAGTTTTGCCCACGCGCGAGCAGACAACGTCCTGAGGCTTCCCCCCTCAATGGCTCTGTTCCGGTGAGGCTTCCCGGTGAATCACTCGGAGATCCTGATCCTCCAGCGGTCGGCGACGGCCGTGGGATCCGCAAACGAAGTCCTAGGGTGAGTTGTCAGCAAACGCTCCCTCACAGTCCTATGGGTCTCCGTCCTCGAAGGACTCCTCCTGGTCGCAAGCGTGAGAGAGAGCGTGAAGTTGTTCACACTCCCACGCTCCAGCGATACTGGACACAAGTGAGACCGCTGACCGGGCAGACCAGATGCCGGCATGGGACGCCAGTGGCGTGCGCACCTCTGGTCGCAGCGAAAGCTTGAGGCGGCGGCCTGAGCCAGCGAAGCTTGACGCAGCTGGAGACCGCGAGCAGCCACACTGTGGCTGCTCACTGTGGCCCGCGCGTCGCTCTCGCGGCGAGTGACCTCAGTGTACCGTGATGACAGTGTCGGTGCGACGGTGCTGTCTCGCCCGGGGAGCTAATACCTTCCACACACACGTCGCTGCTCAACATGGAACAGCACACCAAATCCTTCTACTGTATTGTATGTTCATGCGGCGCACGCGACGCTACTGCTAGTTCTATCACCACTGTCGGACGCTGCTGTTGCTCGTCGCCGCCACATTGCAAAGCGGTCTCTCCGCTGGTTCAGCGGCAGCGCGTCGTGGCGCGCGACGACCGCGAGCAGCGCCGTCAGTGCGTCCGTGGAGTACAGTTGGAGCACGTTGTCGCGCTGCGAAATGGCCGCCACCGCCGCCGTGCCCATAACGCGCTCGGCGTCTGCGCCCAGCAAAAAGTCCATCAGCGACGCGGCCACCAGCGGCGAGAGCTCCGCGAGCGCGACCGTGGCGACGTTGTACGGGCCCGTCGCCGGGGACGAGGTCGTCGTCGTGGTCGTGGCGGTCGTCGTCCCCTTGGCTGCCGTGCTGCTGCTGCTGCTGTTGCCGGCCTCGCGCGCCTCGATCGCCGACGGGCTCGTCGTGGCGCCATTGCCTCCTCCTTTTGAGCCGGCCTGGTTGTTATTTCCAACACCGCCGCTCGCACCGCCTGAAGTATCCCAGTCGGCACCGATTGCATGCGAGCTCACAAAGTCGCGCACACTGTGGAGCCGCGCGTACAGGCCCGGCACGTTCTCGAGCCCGCAGCCCGAGCCGGCGCTCACGACGCCCACGAGCACGTTCCGGCCGGAGCGCGTGATGACCAGCGGGCTGCCCGAGTCACCCGCGCACGCGTCCTTGCCCTTCTCGCCGCCGGCGCACAGCATGCTGTCGTCCACGGCACTGCCAAACACCTGCGCGCACGCCGCGCGCGACCAGAGCGGCATGCCCACGGCGCGCAGCGTCGGCGACAGTCCGCTCGTGGCGCTGCTCATGCCGTAGCCGTACATCGTCGCCGGCTCGCGCGCCGTAAAGTCGGCCGTGTCGTCGAGCAGCACGGGCCGCGCGGCCGACGCGTACGCGAGCTCGAGCACGGCGACGTCGAACGAGAACGCGTGCGGCGAGCCGTACCGCGTGTGGATCTGGGTCTTCTCGGGCACCACGGCGATGACCTCGGCCGCGTCGCCGCTCGAGCTGTACCCGCCGATCGAGACGAACCGCGCCGGGCCGTCCACGACGCAGTGCGCGGCCGTGAGCACGGCCGTCGGCCCGATCAGCGAGCCGCCGCAGTAGTTCTGGCCGTCCTGGGTCGTGCGCAGCCCCACGACGAACTGCTCGCCGGCCGCGAGTGCTACGTCACCTTCGCTGTCGGCGCCGCTCCCACCGTCTGCAACGCCTTGGGTGCCCTCGTCCACGAGCAGTATCTTGGCGGTGCCGCCCGTCCACGACGTGCCGGTCACGTAGGCGTTGATGAACGTGGCCGAGTTGGCCACACGCACGTACACTTCGCCCTGGCTTGTCGTCGTCTCGAGGCCGCGACGATGCGAAGAGGAAGAAGACCGGGTGCTATTGCTGCCACACTGGACAGCGAGCCCCACGAGCGCGACGGTCGAGTGCTTCGTGACCGCGACCAGCGCGGCGCCCCGCGCCGAGGCGGGTTGCGCGTCCACGACCTTGGCGATCGCGTCGTCGCCCACAAAGCTCTTGGCGGAGAACGGCGTGGCGCTCGCCGACGCGTTGGCAGCCACGGACACGACGCAGAACGCGGCGCCCGCCCGGAGCTTGTCGCCGTGACAGACGTCCGCGTCGTGGGACGCGACGGTCGCTGAGATCACGCACGCGTCGTCGTCGGCGACCTCGAGCCGCGCGAAGCTCGCGCTGTCGTCGGTGGAGCCGTCGTCGAGCTGGATGGGCGCGAACGCCACGGCGCGCTCGAGCGCGATCACGGCCGTGTCGTACGTCACGCTGCCTTTAGTGTAGCGCGGGTGCGGCGCCATGTGGCCGCTCGCAATGGCCACGGTCTCGCGCTGCGCCGGGTCCGCCGCGTAGAACTGGACGGCGCTGAGCCCGGGCTCTGCCGCGAGGCACGAGGCTGTCGTGAGGACAAACTTGGGCGCGATGAGCACGCCCTGGCAAGACAGTTTGGCGCCGCGCGCGTCGAGGAACGTCGCGAGGTACGACGGGTACTTGGACTGTTTGCTGAACACGTCGTCGTCCTGGAACTGCACCGTGTGGCGCGTCGCATCCTCCAAGAACGCGAGGTGGTCGGGCGCTGCGAGCCGCAGGAAGCCGATCTTGCTGTCGAGCGGCGTCTGGAAGCGCTTGGGCACGGTCATCGTCGGGATCGAGAGCCCGACGACGTCGTTTCCGTACAGCAGCACGGCCGCCGGCGAGAACCGCGCGCCCTCCATGCCCGTCGAGGCGACCGCCGTCGCAATCGGAGCCGGCGCCCCGACCGCATCTCGGGATCCATTGGTATCAAGACCGACACCCGACGACGCGTTCCAGTGGTTCCATGGAATGCTGGGGATAGAGGCGTTCAGGTTGGACGGCGAGGACTTGGTGAGGTCGTCGGTCCGCTCGAGGTGGCGGCCACGCGGCCAATTGCCCGAGTCGAAGTACGACGTGCCCGTCGTCCGGGTGAGCTGGCCGACGCACAGCTCGGTGATGCTGTCTGCGGCACGCGGGATCTGGAAGCCGCACATCGGCTCGACGAAGAACGTAAGCTTGGACTGCTCGACTGGCACGTCGTTGACCTCGCGACCAGCGACGCCGTGGGCGAGCACCGCCTTGGAGTCGAGCAGCGCGCCAGCCTGGAGGAGACGAAGCTGCTCGAACTCAAAGCCTTTGTTGGGCGAGGACGTGACGACGCGTGTGAGCGGACTCGTGCCCGCGGGCTCCTCACCGAGTTCCAACACGACGAGCGGGTAGCCGGAGGGCCCGCCATAGAAGTCGGACTCGAACGCGACGCGCGTGACCTGTGCGGAGCCGCCGTGGAACACGACCGCTCGAGTCGAGACCGATGCGTCCCGCAGCCGCGCGAGCCCTCGCGCGCTCAGCAGACTCGCCGTCGTCACGACGAACCGCGGCGCGATCCGGACCACGATGCCGTCGACCAGCACGTCTCCGTTGGAAGGCTCTGCCTGGAGGGACGACGTCAGCGCGCCGAGCACAGTGGGCTTGGCGAGCCACGCGGGGCGCTGCGCGGCGCCGGCGTCGTCACCAGTGAGCTCGGCCAGCAGCGCCGAGAAAGACGGAACCCCGAGTGCCGTCGATGCGTCGCCCGCGAAGACGTCGCCGCCAGGATGAAAGCTATTAGTGCTGTTGTTCTGGGACCGCGAGCCGTTGTGGTGGAGGTGCTGGTGCTGGGCTGTTGAGACGGAGACGACGAAGGAGACGCCTACACAAACGAGCGCCGTCCACACGCGGCGCGGCGCTCGCATCGTTCCGGAAGGCGCGTCTCCGGGGATTTCCTGTGCAGTGCGCCGCTCCCCACCACGCTCTGACTGGAACTAACGTCACTAACGTTAATCACACGGAAAGAAGCTGGCTGGCGACAGCCCATGGGCGGCGGGGCATCGGCGAGAACGGATCACGCCCGCGCCTTTGACATGGTGCGACCGAGGAGCTCCCAAAGTCAGATCCATAGACAGGCCACACTTCATTTCCAGCCAATCATCAGCGTCTTTGCTCTATTTCAGCCAATCCAAAAGCTTGAACATGATGACTGAGACCATCACTCCCGTTCCACCGTTGACGCGCTGACTTTCCGAGCCGACCGATCATTCGTCGCCGGACACCATGGACGACATGGAAGCTGAGCGACACTGTACGCTAGAGAACCGTGGATGGCGTTATATAGCGTGGATAAGTTAACTGTGACGTATAGCTGTTGATGCGTGTGTGCATAGATCCTTACGGCGCGCAGGCGTGCGCCGAGCTCGCGTCCGCGGGTCCTTCCCGGAGCGCGCGCACGCTCGCGCCGCGCTGGAAGCGGTCCTTGCGGCGGTTGAGCGGCTGCGCCTCGTGGCGCTGCAGCGTCGCGACCAGCGCGCCGGCGTCGCCGCGCGAGCGCAGCGTGAGCGCGTTCGTCGGGTCCAGCAGCGCGCTCAGCGAACTTGCCGGATCCTCCACGAACGAGTACCAGTCGCCCAGCAAAAACGACATGAGCGCCACGCGCACGGGCGCGCGGAGGTCCGCGGGCACGGGCGTCGCGCGCAGCGGCGCCGCAAAGCCCTGCGAGCTGTTGCCCACCGAGTTGACAGTAATGCTGTGGCCGCCGCTGCCGCCGCTGCTGCTGTTGCTGCTGTACGACTCGAGGTCCGCCGGGTCCAGCGCCGAGCGCGACTCGTTCGCCGGGGATGTCCCTGGCGGCCGCGTTGACGACGACGGCGAAGACGCCATCGACGGCGACCGCGAGGTCGGCTCGAACAGCACGTCGGTCTCGAGCCCGACCACGTACGCGTCGACAAAGCCCGCGAGGCTGGACGCGCGCGCGTACACGCCCGGCACGCCCTCGAGCCCGCAGCCGTAGCCGGCGCTCACGATACCGGCTAGCGCGTCGCGGCCCTTGGCGTCGCGCACGACCAGCGGCCCGCCCGAGTCGCCCTGGCACGCGTCCTTGCCCTTCTCGCCGCCGGCGCACAGCATGCTGCCGTCAATGTCGGGCAGCGTGGCCGCGCACTGCGCGCGCGAGAGCAGCGGCATGCCCGCGACCGCGCGCACGGCCGCCGGCTGGTCCAGCTCGGCGCCGCTGCGCACGCCAAAGCCAAACATCGTGGCGCGTGCCGAGGTGCTGTAGTCGGCCGACAGATCCAGTGCCACGCCGCGTGCGCTTGCTGGCACCGCGAGCTCGAGCACGGCCGCGTCGTTCGAGTACTGGTAGGGCGCGCCGAACGACGGGTGGATCTGGACGCGGTCCAGCACGACCGGCAGCACCTCGGGACCCGACGCGCCGCCGCTCACGACCACAAAGTTGGCCAGCGCGTCGCTCACGCAGTGCGCGGCCGTGAGCACGAACCCCGGCGCGACCAGCGTGCCCGTGCAAAAGTTGGGCCCGTCGTGCGTGATGCGGAGCCCGACCACGTACGCTGGGGCGGGTGCTGAGGATGGTTGAGGAGCGGGCGAGGCGCTGCGCGCGCCCCAGGCGACGCCGCGCGCGTGGCCGTTGATAAAGTTGGCGTTGTCGGCAAAGCTCAGGTACACCTCGATCGTCGACTCCGTGGGCTCGGTGGTCTCGAACAGCATCAAGTTGGGCGACGCGCTGCCCCCTGTGGATCCAGCGGGGTCGGTATCTCCTACCGGAGTGTCCGCGTCGCCGTCGGCGCCGGCGGCGTTCACGTTGACCGAGAAGCCCGAGACCGTGAGCGCGCCGAACGTTGTTTTGGTGACCAGCAGTTTCCCCGGCGGGGAACGACCGCCAACTTGCTTGCGCTGGGGAGCCTTCAGCTTAACGCACGTCACGCGCGGGCGAAAGCCCGGCCGGCCGCGTTGGCCCTGCTGGCCTGTGGTGGTGGTGGCCAGCGGTCGTCCGAGAGCGTCCGCTTCGCAGTCGACCAGTGTTGACTTCGGCGCGGTGGTTGGGGCTGCATTTCCAGTGAGCGATTCCCGCATGGACATGCCCGGGTCCTCATCCACGACTGTGGCGTTCGCGACCCACGCCGGGTACCCCGGATTCAGGACAGCCGGGTCAATGTCCGCCACGGCTTCCGCGAGCGCCACGATCGCGACGTCCACGGCGAAATCCGCGGGCGTCTCGTACAGCGGGTGGAGCGCCACGGGTGAGTCACGACGCACGCTGTACAGCTGCTCTTGCCCCCACTGCTTGGTGAGCCCGACGGTCGTGACGTGGCCGCGGCTGCGGCGCAGACACGACGCCATGGTGAGCACAAACCGCGGTGCGATCAGCAGGCCGTCGCAGTTGCCGACGAGGTCGCTGGCGTCATTGGCCATGTACACGAACGCCTTGAACGGCGTGTACGCCGCCACGCGCTGCGCGTCCTCGCCAAAGGCGTCGTCTGTAGCCCACTTGACCTCGCTGCCCGTGGCGGCGTCGAGGAACGCACGGTGCGTTCGCGACGCGAGCCGCAGGACGCTGAACGTGTGTGATGCTGACGGCGACAGCGGCGACGCTGTCAGCGAAAACCCCACGAGCCCGCTGTCTTCCCGAAACACGCCGACCAAGAGCGGCGATGGTGCGGTCGCCTCCACGCTTTGCATCCGCCAGGCGGTGCGATTAGTCATGGAGAACGCGTTCATCGTCGAGTTGGCGCACACAAACTCGGGGTCTGCGGCGTCCTGTCCCGCCGGCACCAGAACGCGGCAATGTTCGTCGTCCACAAAGCGCACGACGCCGTCAATGTAGTCGATTGCCACGGGCTCTGGAGGCTCGCTGCTCTCGCCGTCCTGGCTGGGCAGTCGCTCGCGCGGGCGCGACTGCTCGCGCTCGAGCGCGCGATCGGCGATGGTGACCACCACCTGTTCGTACGCGACGTGCTGCTTGGGCGGTGCCGCCACGATCGACGCGCGACGCAGCCCCTCGTTGAGTTCTCGCACGTTCGCGAGCCACTCCGCTTCGTCATCCTCGCCGGCTTCGGCTTCGGCTTTAGCATCAGCTCCGCTCCCGTGAGTCTCATTTAACGTAGGTGAGACCCGAGTTGTGTTGCGGCGCGGGGGCAGCTCCACCTCCACGACTAGCAGGTCCAGCTGCGCGTCGCGAGCGGCCGCAAGCACCGCCGGTGTGTCTTTGAAAAACTCGATCTCAGACGTGACCTTGGCGACGCGGAACTGCTCGCCCTCCTTCGATGTGGCCCACTGGATCGCCGAGACGTTGTTGCCGCGCAGCCACAGCCGTGGGAGCACGAGGTGGCGCGGCGTCAGGAACAGCGCGAGCATCGTGGCCTTGTCGACGCGGCTCGTGTCGTTGGTCGGCGTGAGCAGCGCTGCTGTCTGGTAGAGCCCACTAAGCCAGCTTGGGACCGGCGCGCTCGGCGGCGGAGCGGACGGCGAAGCCGACGGCGTGGGTGACAGCAGCGGCACCTCGTCGGCGTCATGGTTGTCTCCTCCCCCCAGGCTGCCAAAGCCGCGATCCGAGTCTCCAGCGTAGGGCTCGTCGCTCGTGCCACTGCCCGAGTGGGAGTTCAGTCTGGTGTCGTCTCCGTGCTTCTTGTGTGGCGCCGGCGTCTCGGGGGTCTCGGGTGGAGCAATTGGCGTTTTGTCCGTCGTCCACTGGCGGCCGGCCGCGTGCGCGTCCAGCAGCCGGTGTGCCGTGTGGACCGCCGTCACGGGCGTCGAGGTCGGCGCGCCGACAGCGTCGGCATCACACCGCGTCTCCGCACGCCGCGCGAGCCCCCAGAGCACGTCCTGACCCGATTTCGCGTCCTGACCGAACAAAAAGCCGTCGCCGACCCACGCGGTCGCCGTGGCGTTTGCGTGGCAGTCACTGGTCGCCAGCCCCGCGTCCACACAGAGCCAGTCGGCGGCGTTCCACTGGCTGTCACTTGTCTTCTGGTGCGTTGTGAACTGCGCGTGGCACGCCGCGCGCGCGAGCAGGGTCGTGGGCGCCGAGAGCACGCGCCCGTCGCTCTCGAGCGCGCCGACGCGAAGCGGCCGGTCGGTCTCGATCTCGGCGTCTGTGGTCTTCAACAGCAGCGCTGGTGTGGTGGACGGCAGCGGTCGCTTGAGCGTGAGCAGCGAGAACGCCGGGTTGGCACAGCTCATGTAGACGCCCGTGACCGCCACCGGAGCGTCCTCGGCACGCGCGCTGTGCGCCACGAAGCGCGCGTTATACAGCGAGAACGCGTGGAGCTCGTGAATGAGGCAGTCGGTGGCCACGACGACCGCGGCGGGCGCGACCAGCACGCCGAGACACGGGCGCGCGGCCCAGGCGCCCGACGCGGACGCGACCACGACGGCCGAGCCCGGCAGCGAGGATATGTCCGCGTCTTCAAGCGACCGGAGCGTCCGCGCGCTCGCGATGGCTACCAGAGCGGCCGTGAGGAGCAGGCGTACAAGGCGGCACGGCGCCATGGCGTGGGCGTGGGCGTGGCGTCCTGTCTGGTGAGATTCTGTGGGTGAGCGAGCGGTTCGCGGCCGAGGCAGGAGCGAATGTGTGTTGGATGGAGGGCTCTTCGTCGACAGCGCAGCGCGGTTCTGGATCGCGCTGGATCGCGAGCCTGTCAAGCTTCCGTGGATGGACGCGGGATTGATCTGTCTCTCTCTCCTTCTCTTGCTTTCTCTCGCTGTCCTGTCGCCCACGTCAATCAAGCGGATTTTCGAAACCTGTTTCGAGTCGAAACAGGTTACACTGGGTATTTCCCAGGCGCGGGAGACTCGTGTGCGGGTGGCGGCGACCACTGTGGACTGTCCGGCCCGGTGACGCTCTCACTCACGACTCGAGTGGCTCTCCACCGTCGCTGTTGCCCTGGATTCCACAAGTCTACAGTGGCGCATGGGCGGTTGCTGCTGCAAAAGGTGGCTCCAGGGACAGAGGGGACCGTAGAATATCGAAGCGTGGCGTGCGGATCAGCGTCCACCTCTCGGCGAAGAGCGTGGGATCTTCGGGCGCGTGGAACGGACCGTGTTCCCGCCTTTCGTCACACAAACGGACCAACGGGCCGGCGGCGATTTGCTCGTTGACCGAGGCTACTAATAATGCCGAGTGTAATGGCCGGGCGGGCGTGGCTGGCAGGTGGGGCAGGCGAATCAGACGTATCCATCCAGTCACAGGCAAAGAGATCCCATCCGTGCGACGGTCTCACTTACAGTTTCACGGTGGAACTGAGACCGTCGCCGTGTGACCAGCGCGTCCGGTGTTGGCCCCGAGTCCATGGCTGTCATCCAGCGGCAATCCGTACCTACAGGAAAAATGGAACGCATGTGTCTACATGCCACGCCCAAGAAGACGCTCTGTGTCTGAACTCTGGTTACAAGTATCCCTGCTTCTCGCTGTCTAGGGTGAGGTGACGGCGCTGCACCTCGAGGCGGCCGCTTCGGGCCGCGGCCGCCGTGTGGCGCTCTGGAAGCGGTCTCGTCGCTGGTTTAGCGGCGTGGATTCGTGTCTCGTGAGCTGGATCAGCAGCGGCCGCACGTCGCCCGAGGAGAAGAACGTCACGGCGTTCGCGGGCGACGCGAGCGCGTCCAGCAGCTGCGGCGGCACGAAGCTGTAGGGGTAGTCGCCCAGCAGAAACTGCAGCAGCGCAACTTTTGTGAGCGCCGTCAGGCTGTCCGCCGGCAGCGGCGTGCGGCGGACCGCAGCCACGAACGCCGAGGACGCGCCGCCCGTGGCGTTTGCCCGCGTGAGTTGTGAGCCGCCCACCGCTGCAGGCCGCGCGGCCGCGCTTCCGTTCGGGCTCGCGTTGCGGTCCTCGAGCGGCAGCTGCGAGACGTCGGTTGTCGTCGACTGGCTCGCGCCTGCGCCGCCGTTGCTCGTACCGGCGGAGGACCCCGATGCGCCAGCGCCAGAGGGGCTGGAAGTCGCACCGGGCGTGGCGGCACCTGTCCCGGCCGGCGTCGGGGTCGGCGGTCGCGTCCGAACTTCGTCGTCGATCTCCTCAGGCGCGCCACCACCCCCGCCGCCGAGCCAGATCGGGCTCACGGCGTAGGCGTTCACGAACTCGGCGATGCTGGCGACGCGCGTGTACAGACCGGGCACGCCGGCGACGCCGCAGCCGTAGCCGGCGCTCACGACGCCCACGAGCCGCTCGCCGCCGGGCGCTGCGGCGTCCGCCACGACCAGCGGGCTGCCCGAGTCGCCCGTGCACGCGTCGAGCCCCGAGGGCGCGAGCGCGCACACCACGGCGTCGTCGATGTTGGGCAACGCGCGAGCGCACGTCGCGCGCGACAGCAGCGCCACCTCGCGCGCGTGGAGCACGGGCGAGAGCGTGCTGCTGCTCGCGCTCTCGACGCCATAGCCGAACATGGTCGCGCGCACGCCGTCGATAAAGTCGCGCGACGTGTCCAGCGGGACCGAAGCTTCATACGCCGGCACCGCGAGCTCGAGGATCGCGGCGTCGTGCGAGTACGCGAACGGCGACTGGTACTGCGGGTGGATGCGCGTGCGCGCCTTGTCGATCGGGATGGGCTCCGTGTCGAGTCCCGCCGAGAGGCTCGAGCCGACCGCGACCCAGGCCGCGACCCCGTCGGTCACGCAGTGCGCGGCCGTGAGCACAAACTGCGGCGCGATGAGCGAGCCGCCGCAAAAGTTCTGGCCGCTCTTGGTGAGCCGCAGCCCGACCACGTACGGTCGGTGGGGAGGCGCCGGCGTCTCGACGGGCTTCAGCGCCGCAAAAGGGGGCTCCTTGTAGTCGGCGCTGGACGTCTCGGGCCTCGAGGTGCCCCACTCCGGGTTGACTACGATAGCGTTGATAAAGTTCATGATATTCGCGACCTGCGAGTACGCACGGCGCGCGTCGCAGGCGTCGTCGCTTGCTCCCGGGGCCGTGAAGAAGCCGACAAACATCACCTCGACGCCGATGCGGTGGAAGAGGCTCTGCGTCGGTGACGACGCTGCTGGTTGTGTCGTCGGCGACTCGGTCTCTTTTGTGCGGCAGCGCGGCGACGACGCGGTCGCAGCCACACACACGGCGCCGTTGGTTTCCGCGTTGGCGCCCACGCACTCAGCCGCGCCCACCACGAGCGAGGCGCCGTCCTCCGAGCTGTCGCTGCCCAGCCGATGCTCCACCACGCGCTTATGCGCGGCGAGTATCTCGCCCATCAGACGCACGGTCGAGAAGCCGCCGACGTCGACATCCTCCGCGCACTCGATGATCGCAAAGTCGTACTTGGCCGCCTGCGTGGCCTCGTAAATGGGATGGAGATGCACGGCCGAGACCGCGAGCGCGCCTTTCGGACGCCAGGATGTGTCCTTAGATGGTGTATTCTGGGGCGCGTTGCTCGCGAAGTGGTCGTGGCGTCGCTTAAGCGAGGGCGTTGGGGTTCTCGTCGCTTTGTTCTTCTTGTTTGTGTTCTTCTTCTCATCGGGTTTCTTCTTCTGGATGGTGTGCTTTCGGCTGACGAAATCTTCTACCAGCGGGTTCAGCTCGACGATCTCGCCTTCGTCCACTGGAGACGGTGTCGGCTCCTCCGCTGGACGGTACACGACCCACGCGACGTCGCGGCCGCCGAGGCACGACGCCATCGTCAGAAAGAACCGCGTTGTGAGGGGCACGACGCCGCACGGCAGCAGACTGTCTTTACTGGACGTCCCGTTCGAGTAGAGCAAGGTCTCACCGACGATGAACGGGTCCGGCGGGACGACGTATACGTCCTTCCCGGTCCACACGACCGTGCCGTTTGTGGCTTCGTCCAGAAACGAGCGAGCGCTGCGCGAGGCTCCGAGCGGCTCGTAAGCTTGCGCGACACGCAAGTCGACTTCGGAGATGCTCAGGCCGCGTGACAAGCCCACAAGAAACTGGTCCATGAACAGGAATGACGCGTTGAACGGAAGCAAACCCATGTACAGGCTCGCGCGCTCCGAGCCCGTCACGCACACGAGCGCGTCGTCGTCGTCGTTTCCCGTGGAGTTCTCTGGGAGCCCACAGAGCGCACGGTCGTCAAGCGCGTTGTACTCGGTTGTCACGAATGCGTCGCCCATGAATGGCATCGTCACGAGCGCTCTGAGGTCCGTGTACTTGGGCGGCAGCGTCGTCGGGATCTCGACCCACGCGTAGCTGGCGTCGTCGATGGCGTGCTCCAATTCAACCACCACGAGCCGGTTTTCCTGGTCCTGCGCATCCTGGGACACCACTCGCTTGATGGCGATGACCTGCGAGGCCAAGTAGACCCACTGGACGGCGTCGAGGCCGCGGATCCAGCTCGCCCGCGTGACCAGGAACTGTGGTGCAATGATCACGGCGATACCGCCCTCCACGAGTTGCGTCGCGTTGCCCGGGAGATCCTCACGCCGGCTCAGGTAGCCGAACTTGTCCATCAGATTGGTCCGCCACACTTGAACGACTGGTGCCGGATACTCTCCAACGCCGACTTCGCCGACATCCTCGTCGGTGCTGGACTCGCTGGCGGCACTCGAGTCCCCGAGGCTACCGTCCTGGAATGCTGGCACATCCCCGTCCCCAACCACGGGCGCGTCTCCGGACTCACTGGATCCTGACGATGCATCGGAGTCAGGTTCCGCCCATTTGACGTCACGGACCGTCGCGTCGATGAAGCTGCGCACGTTTGCTAGTGTCGTTACGGTTGCGTGGGATTGAGTTGGAGACGCCGAGACCGCGTCGCTCTCCGCACAATCCAGAGTTTGTACGATGAGTCCGGAGACGACCGAGCGATCGTCGGTCGTTCGATACACCACGCCCGGTAGCTGCTGGACGGCCACACAAGACGTCTGCTTCCCCCAGGTCGCTTCGATGCACTCGACGCCCGAGGGGCACACAGAAGTCCGCCAACGCCGCGCGGTCGCCTCGTACTCGGCTTCAGCACCCAGCGCCGCGGCGCTCTGGCCATCCTGGGACCACATGGAACTGTCCAGTATCACAGGCACCAGGGCGTCGATCCGGTCGTCCCACTGGACGAGCGCGACGTCGAACGCGAGCGGCTCGGAGGAGAACTCTGGATGGAGCGTGGCGCGCGCGTGCTCGCGCCGCCGCCAGCGCAGCTGGCTTCGGGTGAAATCCGCGACTTCGACGTCGCAGTCGTGGGCGAGAGCGACGGCCACCGAGCCCACCGGATCCGTCGCCGATAGATTGTGGGCCGCCTGATACCGCTGGACGCAGGACGCGGCCAGCAGCGCCGCGCGGGGGGAGATCTGGAGACCGAGGCACGCGTCGTCTTGGGCGGTGGAGAGCGCGTCCGCTTCCGGAGCGAGGAGCACCCACGGGAGCCGGACCGTGGGGGACCCTGGAATGAATCCAGAGGTGGCGTTAGTTGAGAGTATGTCGCTGGACGCGCTGGCGCAGGCAATCGGCGCGGCGGCGGCGACGGCGAGTGCGGCGGAGAGGACCGCGCGCCGCCTTCGGAGACGCATCCGGCGGGGGGCGGGGTCTCTGGAACTCGTCCGGGACTCGTCGCAGTTTCCGGAACTTGTCCAGCGTTCCATGGGTTTCTGGATGGATGGATTCATCGTGTGTTGTGTTGTTCTCCAGAAAGGATGTTCTCCGCTGGAGGTTCCTCCTGTCCGTCGTTAGAACGGTTCTGTCGGTCGACCGAAAGGCGATTTGTTCTGTGCCCGGTGTGTCGTTCTCAGACGATCACCCTTTGGCCATCACCGTGCATCGAGGACGCGCGCCTGATCGAGCGGACATTGTGATTGTCGCTCTCACTTTGTCCACAGACCCATCAGCGCAGCCGCCGCCTGACCATCACACGCGTGATGCGAGCGAACCAGTTCTGCGAGATGGGCTCTCGCAAGTCACCAAAACCTAACACTCTATATCAGTTCATACCGTTCTTCTCAATGGCATCTCGGCGTAAATGTACTATATTGGGGGAGTGTGCTTTCAGAACACCTCTCTGACCACAAAAAGATCCATCGCGAACCAGATGGCCGTGGAGCACACCCAAGTTCTGACTGACAGTCACGCCGCGATGGAAACGCCAGCGCTTCGCTCCCGGCGATTTGTGTTCTTCGACAGAACCAATTATTGTTCATCTCGCCAATAAATTATTGTTGTTGTCCTCTACTACGTAGTACGCGGGATCTCTCTATATGCTACTCTAGGTGTCGCCTTCTCTAGTGGCCGGCGCCGGCGCACTGCGCTTGCGCGCTGGAGAACGCGCGGTCGTTCGCGCCGCTCGCGTCGCCGCCCCACGCGGGGCGCGAAAATCGGTTCTTGCGCTGGTAGAGCGGCGCGGCGCTGCGCTGCTGGAGCAGCGCCATGATGCCCTGGAGGTCGCCCGTGGAGTAGAACGCCACCTTCCAGTGCTCCTCGATCTGCGGGCGCCAGCCGGCGATGTTCTCGTAGGCGCCCACGAGGAACTCGAGCAACGCCGCCTGCAGCCCGCGCGGCGTCTCGGCCGCCATCTCCACGTGCGAGAGCTGGAGCGCGCCGCCGCGCGAGCCCGTGGCCATGTGGACCACGTCGAACACGCTCGCGTTGCCCCCGTAGCTGCGCAGCACGGCGCCCTCGTCGTCATCATCATTCGCCGGACGCGCCGCGGCGTTCGTGGCGCCCTGCGAGCCGCTGCCAGCGCCCGTGGCACTCGCGGTGGCCATCGTGGACGAGGTTTTCAAAGGCCCGTTGACCCACTTGTTGCCGGCCACGACGCCGTCGATAAAGTCCTGCGCCTGCGCCACGAACGCGTACACTCCGGGGACGCCGGGCGTGCCGCAGCCGTTGCGGCCGCTGCTCACGACGCCCACGAGCCGCGCGCGGCCGTCCGCGACGCGCACGAGCGGCGAGCCCGAGTCGCCCGTGCACGCGTCGCGCGCGAGCTCGCCGCCGGCGCAGAACATGCTCTCGTCGAGCTCCGGGAACTTGGCGCGGCACGCGTCCCGCGGGAAGTAGGGCAGCGCCACGGAGCGCAGCACGTCCGAGAGCACGGGGCTCGCGGCGCTGTTGGCGCCGTAGCCGAACAGCGTAAGGTACGTCGAGGCGCCGAGTTCGCGCGAGTTGTCCAGCAAAACGGGCTTGGGGTACGCCTGCGCGTCGAGCTCGAGGATCGCGAGGTCGTACGAGTACAGCGACCGCTTGCCGTAGAGCGGGTGCGTGATCACATGGGCGCGCTTGACCGCGATGAGCTCGGTCTCGGCGCCCTTGGACGCGTGCGAGCCGACCGAGACGAACTGGGCGCGGTCGCCGCCCACGCAGTGCGCGGCCGTGAGCACGTAGCTCGGCGCGATGAGCGAGCCGCCGCAAAAGTTCTGCCCGAGCCGCTCGACGCGCAGCCCGACGACGAAGCCCAGGTCCAGGTCCGCGGGCGGCGCGTCGAACACGAGCTCGCCGTCGTACGCGGCGATGCTGAACGCCTCGGCGGCCGTCGCGCTCTTCTTGTCCATGCGCGCGAACTTGTTCTCGAAGATGCTGAACGGCAGCTGGTGCGGGTCGCGCCACGTGTGCTCGCTGCTCGCGGCGTCCAGGAACTCCATGGTCTCGGGCGTCGCGAGCCGCACGACCAGCGCCGCGCGGTCGTCGTCGCCCACGGTCTCGTTCTGCGAGCACATGCGCGCGTCGGCACTGGCCGACGCCGAGTGGTTGGAACTGGAGTTGGATTGGGGAACGTGGACAGTCGTGTCGGCGAGCCCCGTGGCGAGGCCGAGCAGGTAGTAGGCGCCCGAGCTGGGCACGTCGAAGACGCCGTCGCCGGCGTCGGCGTTCCACTGCTCGACGGTCGCTGGTTCGCAGGCGCCGCTGCTGCCACCGCCGCCGCCGAGTGGCAGGGCCGTCTCGAGCGAGTCGACCGAGAGGCTCGTGAACTCGTCACCGAACGCATCGAGATCCAGATCGTCCGCCAGCTTCCGCATACCGAGCTCCAGCTCGGCGTTGGTCTCCGCCGTGGGCGTCGTCGCGGGTGGCGGCAGGCACATGATGGAGCTGTCGACGCTCGAGCGGCGCGGCTTGCCGCACGCGACGGCGTCGCTCGCGTCGAGGTGCAGCGAGTCGTCGCTCGAGAGGATGGTCGGCGGGTAGATCGTCGGGCCGCTCAGCGCGACGACCGCGAGGTCGTTGGAGAACTTGGTGGCGTTGCCAAAAAGCGGGTGCACTTTGATCGACGCGACCGGGACGACGTCGTCGTGGCCGCTCGGCGCGTGCTCTCGCTGCCCGTGGTTCATCCGTGCCTCCGCGAGCACGTGCGTGGTCGCGCAGGACGCGGTCGTGAGCACGAACCGCGGCGCGATCAGCGCGCCCGAGCACACGGGCTTGGCGTCTTGGCTTGCGCCGGAGGCGTACAGCGACACGAAGGTCGGCTCGTTCTCGGGTGGTACGGCGACGAAGCGGGTCTTGGCCTTGGGGGCGAGCCAGCGCACGCCGGCGCGCGTGGTCTCATCGATCCAGTCACGGAACGGCGCCAAGTGGGTCGTGGAGTAAAACATGCCGCCGCTGCAGAAGCCCTCGCAGTTGGGCAGGCCCACGAGGCTCTGGCTGTTGTGGAGCAGCATGCCCTGTCCGAACTCGAAGGTCCGCTCGCGGCTCGCGAGCTCGGCCGGCGCGAAGCACTGCGTCGTGGACGGGTCCGAGCTGTACACGCACGAGCTCGCGGGCACGCGCACGAGCCTGCTCACGGACTGGGCGTTCATGGCGAGCGACGGGTTGAAGATGTTGTCGATGGAGACGAAGCTGAGCGCGTCGTCGCGCTGGTAGTACGCCGCGGCGTACGCGTTGACCGGCAGCGGCTTGATGCGCTTGCGGAGCACGTTCTGCTGGTCGTCCACCTCGACGATCGCGAGGTTCACCGAGTACTCCGGGTGGAGCGTCGTCGTGAGGATCGGCAGCGGCAGCCGCGAGACCGTGCCGTTCTTCGCGACCGACTCGACGAACACGAGCGGCGCGCTGAGCTGGTCGCGCACGCAGCTCGCACGCGTGAGGAAGAAGCGCGGCGCGATCGCCACCATGATGCAGCCCTGGAGCTGGTCGCTCTCTTCCTCACGGGGCTGCAGCAGCAGCGCCAGGTTGGTGCGGTACGCGCCCACCGACGGGATGCTATCGTTGTGGCGCCCGCCGAACAACTTTATCCGGTTCGCAGGATCCATCTTGGAGCTCTTCACGAACGTGGGGCCGCGCGCGTCTTCGTGCATCGCGTCGCCGACGGCCGTGCCCCAGTGGCGGCCATCAGGGCCAGCGGCGGATCCGCTGCTGCTGGTTGTGTGTTGGTGGGAATTCCGGGGGCGATTCGCGAGCGCTGAGGACGCGTGCGCCGCCGCGAGCAGCTGCAGCACGAGCAGGAGCGCGCGGACGGCCTTCATCTCGGCTGAGCAACGCGCTGGGCAGGGGGATTTGCTGGTCTGTGAGAGATCGGAGGAGAGGGAGAAGCTCGGGAACGTCGCGATTCCCTCCCTCGCGTTGCTCTAACTGTGCCAGAGGTCCGGGCCTTCGCGGCGGTCGCCCTTCCGTCAGTCTGGCAGTCAGTCGTGCGGTCGTCGCACACAGAGGGAGGGGGAAAAGGCCTGTCCATGTCGACTGCGCGTCTCCCCATCTGGATCTCCGCACGGGCCTCACCCAAGGGATCTGTACAACGCCGGGGCGAATCGGTCGAATGCAGCGATTCCATTGGCGGGAATTCGTCAGACAGGCCGGATCGACAGGAGTCAGTGGACCGGCTGACTAAAGTGGGACTTGTCCAATGGGACATGGACAGGTCAATTGAGCCCGTCGTTGGAGGCCAAGGGATCATCTTGCCCCAAAACATCGATTATAAGAGGTAAATATGCTATCACTATTCCGATGATAGGAACTGAGCGTTCGGTATTTATATGTTATGAAAGGTTCGCGAAACGGCCTGGGCACCCAGAGCTCCTTGCTTGTTGGCAACAAGCGATCAGCTCCGCGCGCAGCTGGACGTGTCTAGGAAAAAACCCGCTGGATTCTCCCACGGTCCTCACCCATCAGGGCGTTGCCGGGTCTTCAAGCAAACGCCAGAACGACTCACCACGCCTCACTGTCGCGCGCCGCCGCAGCCGAGCCAGCGCTGTGCTGTCCCGGCCACACGAAGCTCGCCCCGGCGCAGCGCCTCGTAGCGCGGATCTTTCGGTGCGCAGTGCGCGACCTGGAGCCGCGCAGCGCCGAGGCACATGCCCACACTGTCCGAGGTGTTGGCGGCGACGAGCGTCCACGTGAGCGAGCACTCGAGGTTGAGCTGGCCATCGCACGCGGCCACAGCGCCGCGCGAAATGGCGTTGATGACGAAGTCCCCGACGTCGGTGGCGTTGCTGCACTGGAAGCTGGATGTGCGGAGCCAGCGCTGCATTGCCG
Source organism: Pythium folliculosum (assembly GCA_023336295.1). Lineage (NCBI taxonomy): Eukaryota > Oomycota > Peronosporomycetes > Pythiales > Pythiaceae > Pythium > Pythium folliculosum. The sequence goes on along the minus strand of JAADWV010000064.1, from coordinate 19,382 downwards.
CGGTCTGCGTGGTGTTTAGTGTGTCGCTGGCGAGGCACTCGATCGAGTCGTTGGTCTCGGCCGCGTGTGCGCGGCAGGACGCTACGTGTCCTGGCGAGGCGCTCGCGTTGGTCGCGTTTCCAGCGACGCAAGTGCTGTCCCCCAGGTAACCGTTGCAACACAGTGCGGTCGGCATCTCAACGCGCAGCGACGTGAGACCGTCGGGAAGCAGCGGGAGCCGCTGCAGACCCGCCATACCGGCGAGCACGACGTCGCGAAGTGCATGGAGCTGGCCCATGAGTGGCAGGCTGCGCACAAGCGGGAGATCAATCAGCACGACTGAGCGCAGCGCCTCGAGTGCCCCATTGTCCGGAAACGCCGTCAGCGTTGACAGCGATCGGAGATGCTCGAGCCGAAGGGACTGGAGGTTCGTCATCCGCTCGAAGTAGGCTGTGTCCATCGGGAACGCATCGAGCGTCGAGTTCACGTCCCCAGCGAGGTGCAGCAGCTGCAGCTTGTCCATTTTCACGAGCCACGAGGGCAGCGCTCGGAGTGCCGTGCGAACCAGCACGAACTCGCGGAGATCACTATAGCCACCAACCCCGTCCGGTAGCGTCGCGAGATCTCTGTCCACGACCTGGATGACTTGTAGTCGCCCGGCGGCCGCGACGACGCGCAGTTCCTCCGTGACGTCCGCACGCTGGGACCATTGCGACCACGTCATGGCTCCCGTCGCCTCGGGCTGGTTCACGTAGATGATACATGGACATGCCGCGTACTTGTCCTTGGTAAATCCCTCGAAGGTGAATGCTTGGAGCACACAGCGTCCGGCGACCGGTTCGCACGCGGCGCGCGAGTGCGCGACGCCCATGCCCGTGACGACGAGCACGCCGACGCCGTAGATGAACAGCACGAGCGCGAAGACCTTGGGGATGAGCCGCTTGCTCACGCACAGGCACGCGAGCAGCAGCTTGATGGCGAGCCAGTACACGGCCTTGACGATGCGGAGCACGCTGAGCAGTGAGTCGTCGTGGACCGCGCCGCTCGTCATGGGCACGCGCAGCCTCTTGAAGCCGAGCAGACAGCCGAGCACGACGTCGTGCGCGTGCCAGAGCAGCGCTAGGTGGAGCCCGAGCGTCGCGACCGCGAGCGACGCGTCGCCACCCAGCAGCAGTAGCTCGAGCAGCGGCCTGGCGGTCGTGTGCGTTGATGTGAATGCCTCGGGCTGCGCGAACCGCGCGAGCCGCTCGAACGCACCGCGCTCAATGTAGTCCACGCGCAGCGCGTAGCTAGCGCGATCAATCGCGAACGACGCGCGTGCAGCTACGAGCTGAGCCGTGGGGAACGCGACGGCGAATAGGAACTGGAAGGCGGCGTTCGCGAGGCTGTCGTACCGCTCGTGGTACGCGCCGCGCGCGCACACGCGGTAGCAGCGCACGAAGCAGTTGAGCGCCAGCGCCATGGCCCAGCACGCGACGAGCGCGAGCGGCGCGCCGCGCACCATCAGCGCGGCGAGCAGCATGGTCTGGTACGCGATCTCCGGTAGCTCCTCCGAAACTTTCTACACACAGGACAAAAGGCACTGGTCGTCAGAGAGGATGAGAGCGGACGGTCTCCGATAATCACGCACCAGGTACGGCCGCGACTCGGCGTCCAGCGAGCTGAAATGGCGCGACACCACGTCGCAGAGGCACGTCGCGCACGACGGCGTGGGCGGGGGCACGAAATCGTCGACGGTCGCGGCGTCCTTGCGCCGCCAGCCGAGGAGGAAGAGCAGGTAGAGGTAGTACAGCGCCATGACCACGAGGCCCGCGACCAGTAGAGCAGCCAAAAGGAGCCCTCGTCGATCGCGTGCAAGCCGAAAAGCGCGTTGACAGTCCACTCGGGCGCCACGTTGAGGACGACGAGCAGCGTCGTCCATGCCGCTGCGACCAGCGTGCCGGCCACGAGGCTCGGACCGGCGAAGCGGCCGTACGTATCGACAAAACTGCACCATGCCACCTCCTGCGCCGGAGCCGGGAGAGCTGGCAGCGCGTGGACGACAGTGCCTGCTTCGAGCGCGTCGTCAAGGGCGGACAAGGGCGAAGCAGCGGGTCGATACACGACGAGAGAGTCTTCAGCCGGCGAAGGGGCGGGAGAGCGGCCGGGCGGGAGCTGCGTTGGTCCGACGAAGTCGCGGGCGGCCACCACAGCCAGCCCATGGCGATACCTGGGGATCAGCACGTCCCAGGAATGGCGTCCAGGCGCGAGAGGCAACTAGCACATGCTCGTCGTCCCCACATGCCGAGATGGCGCGGCGTCGACAACGTTCCCGCGATCTTATGCGGCGTCGCACCATTGCGCGTTCGATTCTTTGTTTGTAACTGACGGTAGAAGTCCCCTGGGTATCGTCGATTGGTTTCGTTTATTCATTGTGCAATCCATATCCACTGTGTACTTGGGCGTCCCCGCGTCTACGAAGTTGCGACGCCGTTCATCTCGCGCTCGTAGCGCAGTCGGTCTTGCTTGGCGGCTTCGACCCACGGCGCTTTGTCGTCGTCACTCATGGTCTTCCAGATCTGCGAGAGGCGAGCCATGACCTCGATCATCGGCACGCCAGGCGCCATGGTCGCGCGCACCTCGTGGCGGCGCTCGAGGCTGAACAGCACGTACGCGCTACGCGCCTTGCGCACACTGGCCAACGGCTTCTCGTCCTTGGAGTCAGTCTTCTTTTCCTTCTTCACCTTCGCCTTCTGGTGTTTCATGGCAGTCGGCGACCAAGGAGACTTGGGCAAGCGCGAGTCTTGCCCATCACGAGAAGGTGACGCATTACCGTTGTCTTCCGCCTTGACATCGGCCATCGATTCTTGCTTCAGCACCTTCTTTTCCTTCTTGTCTTTCTTAGCGCTGGTGGGGGCAAAGTCGTCCTTGATCTTCCATGCCAGCTGCCCCTTCGACACGTTCTCGAGCGGCTCGGCGATCTGCCGAATCTTCTTGAGCACGTACGACGGCTGCAGCTCCACGCTCTTATCATTCTGGATCTTCGACGAGAAATCCAAGGCAACCTTCGCAGCATCGCGGGACGTCGACCGCGTGAGGAATTCCGCGAGCTCGGTCTCAAATTCGTCGACCTTGTCTTCCATCTCGTCACGATCCTTGCGCTTCTTCGACCGCTTCTCTTCCCGCTGAGCCTGCATCCGCTTCGCCTCCTTCATGATCAATTCATCCACACGCTGCTGGTGCTGCTTCAGATCCTCGCGGGCTTCCTTCAAGCGTTGGTCGAGATCTTCACGCTGGGCCTGCAGCTGACTGCGAATGTCGTGCTCCTTCTTCTCCTTCTGCTCCTGGTCCGCATTGTCTTTCTCAGAGATGCGCATCAACGCATCACATCGACGTCCAATCTCGGCAGCCGTGCGCGACCGCAGGTAGTAATCAAACGCAAACATTTCCAGTTTGCAGATTTCGGCCTTGATCTTCTCCCACGATCCATAGCCAAATTGGTTGACCATGCACAACAAGACGCGGTCTTCCTCTTCCGTGAATACCTTGCCGCCCTTGCCTTGGTAGTTGATAGGCATGTCTTCCCACGGGTTCTCATACCGGGCAACCTTTCTCGCAGTCTGCTCCGTCAGTCGCTCGATCTCAAGAAGCTTCGATTCGCCCTTCTCAATCGATTTGAGGATCTTCTGCCAGTCGCTCAGCTCATCCTGCCCACGTGTAAGAAACACCGTAGCATATCGTCGCACTTCGTCCAAGGGCTTCCCCATTTCCCGTGCCACAGCTTCAACATTGTTGCGGCCGTACCGAGACAGCAGCTTGATAAACAAGAAATACTGCGGCTTGTTCCAGTCGCCGAATCCCTCCTTCAACAAGGTCTCCTTCTCCTCTAGCTCCTCAGGAGAAAGGTATTGTGCGTGTGGCGGGAGAGGTGGCTTCTCCATTTCCAGCTTGGCTTGCTCGTAGTTGTTGCACTCAATCTCGTGCAGCTCGGTCAGACGCTGGCGGTCGAAGAACTGCCACTCGTCCATTCGTGGCAGACGGAGCACCTTCGGGAGCTGCTTCGGCTTGGTAGATCTCTTCGCTTCTGGCGCTGGAATGGATGTACGCATGACTGTACGACGCTCGCGCTTACCCATTCCATCGGCGAGGGTTCTCGCAAACTCAGCCTCCGCCAAACGCTTCAGCTCTTCTTGGCGCTCTTTCTCTTTTGAATAGTCGACACCATCGTGCTGCTGAAGTGTACCGCCATCGAGTTTGAAGTCGAGGAGGTCACCCTTGTCGTGCACATGCATCTTCTTCATCATTTCCTCAGTGCGCTGTTCACCCTTTGCCAGAATAGCGTCGATATCCTCATCGGTAATGTTCGAGTCCGTTGAGCGGAAGACCTGATCAGCACCGAATCGAATCATCTCAAGCATTTCGTTCTTGCTCAGCTTCGACTGTTTTTCCTGGAGACGACCTTGCTGGACAACCATCGCATCCAGTTTCAGCTTCTGTTGAGCACGCTCAATGATCTTTTCTTCAACGGAGTCAGTGGTGACCAGTCGGTACACGTTGACTTCCTTCTTCTGACCAATTCGATGGGCACGATCCTGTGCCTGCAGATCGGCTTGCGGATTCCAGTCCGAGTCGTACAGGATGACAATATCGGCAGTGTACAAGTTGATACCCAATCCACCGGCACGCGTCGACAACAAGAACAGGAACTTGGACGAGTTGGGTCGGTTGTACTCCTCAATGGAGCTCTCGCGGTCTTCGTAGGACGTCTGACCATCGATGCGGCAGTACTCGTACGCTCTCATGCGGCAAAAATCTTCCATGATGTCTAGCACTCGAGTCATCTGAGTGAAGATGAGCACGCGCGATCCACGCTCCTTCAGTTTCTTCAGGAGCCTGTCGAGCAAAACCATTTTGCCGCAGTTGTCCACGACGTGTTCTCCCAGCGCATCGAGGTTTCGGTCTTCTTGGCCCTCAAACAAATACGGATGACCACAGCATTTTCGAAGCTGCATGACGATGTTCTGTAATGCACTGCGCGACACACCAGCACTTCCATTGCCGGTGATGGTGTTCATATCACGAAGGAGCAGAGATTTGTACAGCGCCTTTTGCATCTTCGACATGCCGACAAACAGTAGCGTCTCCTTCTTCGGGGGAAGGCTCTTCTCCACGTCGGCCTTCAGTCGTCGCAACATGAACGGTCGCAGGATCTTGTGGAGCTGGCTGATCATTTGTTTCTTCGCTTCATCGTCGTCCACGTCGAGATTGAACCAGTCGTCGAATTCGTCCGACGAAGCAAACACATCGGGTAGCAAAAAGTTGAGCAAGGCCCACAGTTCATGCAGATTGTTCTGGAGCGGGGTGCCCGTGATCAGCAGGCGATGCTCCGTGTCAAGCATACGCACAATCTGTGAGAACTGGGAAGCTTCATTCTTGATACGATGGGCTTCATCAATGATCAGGTATCGCCACGCAAATTTGCAGAGCGCTGTCTTCTCCTTCATGCACATCTCAAACGTTGTGATGCAGACGTCGAACTTGCGCTTCTTGTCGGGCAGACCGGGACAGAGAATGTCATTGATGACTTGCTGGCGCTCTTCCTTGTTGCCGTGGAATTTGACCGTGCGGAGCGACGGACACCAACGCGCAAATTCAGCGAGCCAGTTACTCAGCGTCGACTTGGGCACCATAACGATGTGCGGACCCGAGATGTTCTCGTACTCGAGAAAGTACGCGAGCACAGAGATGGTCTGGAGCGTTTTACCGAGACCCATTTCGTCAGCCAGAATACCGTTGATGCCTTGGTGAGCCAGGTTGATCATCCAGCTCAAACCTTCCAACTGGTACGCGCGCATCGTACCAAACTTGATGATAGACGGCTGCTTGGTCAAGCGCACGACGTCGTGCTTGTCGTGGAGCAGCGTCTCGTCTTCCTCGTGCTCCGAGATGCGTTTCTTCTTGTCCTTGGCCTTGCCGCCCTTGACCTTCTTGCTCGCTTCGGACGACTTGGTTTCCTCGTCTTCGTCACTCGCGTCGTCTTCCTCATCGTCCTCAGCACCAGCCTTCTTCTTGCGCCCGCCGCGTTGCTGCTTCGCCTGCGCGGTCTTACCAAAGTGCGAAAAGATGTCGCTCTGGCCCAGCAAATACCGGAGCCGCGCTTGCGCGATCTGCGAGCGCTTGGCCGCGAGCTCGGCCTTCTGGCGCTTCTCTTCTTCCTTGAGCTCGTCGCGGTCGTCCTTCTCCTGCTGGCGGATCTCGTCGCGGAGGCGCTTGGCCTCGAGCTGCTTGGCCGTCAGCTCGCGCGGCTGCGCCGGCGCGCGCTTCGGGAACGCGGCCGCGATCGCCTCTTCGTTCTCGGCGGCCGCGGTCTTTTTGCGCTCGCGCTTGCCGTCCACGGACCCGTAGAGCTCCTCGCGCTTACGCTTGCGCTCGTTCTCGACCTCTTCGTCGCGCGCGCGCGCCTCGTCCTCAAACCGTTGGCGGTCCTCGGCCGCGAGCGCGTTGAACTCCTCCTTCTCGTCCGCGGGCAGCGCGTGCCAGCGCGCGCTGAGCTCCTTCATGATCGCGCCCAACTCCACGGGCTCGCCGGTCTCGGCCGCGCGCGCCGTGAGCTCGGCCTTGACCTCGCTCATGCGCATCTTCTGGTAAAACTGGAACGCCGTCTTGGCCTTGGCTGGCTGCCCGGCGCCGCTCTGCGACTGGATCTGGAACTGCGGCTCGACCGCGACCCAGTCGGCGCGGCTCTCCTTGGGCGCGTCGCCGCGCTTGGACATGTTTTCCGCGGGAGAAAATCGATATTAAATGGATGGGGAAATCTGGGGAGTCAGTTGGTGTCACGACCGTGTGGGTTCCGATGACCAACTTCCAGGTCGGATTCGCGCGAGCGGCGGCTCAAAATGACGAGCGAGACGAGCGGAATCCGATAAGCGCGCTCGGCAAACTGTGGCGCGGCGTCTGCTGTCTCCACGGGCGAAAGGTGGAAGCGACTTCTTCGACGCGAGGCGAAGCAAGTGGGCGTGCGGTCGGTGCGGCCGCCAAATCGGGCCCGAGGAAGGGGGAGCTGCCCGGAGGTTGCTTTTTGGCGCGCTGGACCTGCGCCTTCAGCGTACTGTGAGAGACATATTAATGTTTAATTCGTGCGACTTTCGGACGACCTCCAGGATGAGTCCCGCACAATCTGGGTGGCACCACACCAAGGGAGAACAGTGCTCCACTTCAACCCGTCCCAAGAACCAACATCAAAACACAGAGGAAAACCAAATATGGCATTGTAGCTGAAAAGTCGAAAACTAATACAGCATCTGTCAGTATATATGAAGCTATGGAGAACACACCCGAGAAATCTTGCAACCCCATTTTCACGGATTCCGGAAGAAGCCAAGCGCGGAGGGAGGACGGACCATGGCGCTGCAGAACGCGACCGCGCGCGGCGCGCCGTTCGCGGCGGACGCGGCGGCGCTCGCCGTGTGGAACGAGTCGGCCACGTGGGACGCGTGCGCGGCCCACGACACGTGCGACTCGTGCCTCAACGCGAGCTACGCGTGCCACTTTTGCGAGTTCGACTTCAAGTGCCACGCGATCGGCTCGCCGCTGGGCTGCATCAAGGGCATCTCGCAGTGCCACCACCTGGAGGACTGCGAGCGCAAGGAGCCGCAGCACGTCGGCTACGGGCCGCCGCCGTCGGTCGTGATCGCCGTGCTCTGCCTCGTGGTCACGCTCACGTGCTGCCTCTGCGGCATATCGGCAATCTGCTCGGTGTTCCTGCGGTCCAAGAAGCGCCGCGCGGAGCGCGCGGCCGAGGCGGCCGCCTCCGCTGCGCGGAAGAACAAGAAAAGACAGAGTGCCATGCCGAACCTGCGGTATGTGGGAACGTCTGGGAAGAGGAACTAGGTGCTCATGGAGTTTTTGCTAATGCACTTGGCCGTTGCTTCAGATCGGATGACACGACCTCGCAGTCAACGGAGCCGCTGCTCAGCGACGACAGCAGCGACGATCGCGAACAACTATTGGCGTTTGAGGACGACATGGACGATGCGACCCTTGAAAGACTCCAGCTTCGTCGTGAACGGTGCGTTCTAAACCTTCGAAAACCATTACATACACAGCAATCTGACGGCTTCCTCATATTCTGAACAGTGAGGGCGTTTCGCTTCGTCGCGTGATGTTCCGCGTGTTCTGGATCAGCACGTTGGTCATCACCACGGTGCTCGCGCTCATGTTCTACCCTCGTATGCCCGACTACAACGTTTGCAACCGCGAGTTTGAGTGGGAGTCGATTCTTCAGAGCCTTCGCACGCTGAGCCCGAAGATCGAGTATGACGTGTTGATCAGTGTCATCAACGAGAACCGTTTCGGATTCGTGCTCGAAGAGGGCAAGGCCGACATCTACCACAACAATACCTGGGTTGGGAACTGGAAACTGAACCAGTCGTTGGAGGCTCACGCCGGTGCAATCACGGACGTGATCGCGCCCATCTACCTGGATCCGGGGTACACAGAGGGCATCTCGCTTTGGTCGGACTTCCGCCGAAACGAGCTTATCTTCCGCATCAATGCGTCGATCACTGGGTATATCACATGGGGGACTCACAAGGTATGGTATCACCGCGGTGTCGACGGCGTTGAGTATCGTGGCTGACTTGTGCGACTGTGAGCGTCTTCAACAGATCTATCGAATCTCCTCCTCTGTGTCCGATATCGAATTTCTCGTTGGTGCCGAGTACGACCGAGGGCTGTGCAAGTGCACGGAGTACCTGGAGCCAAGCTGAAGATCCTGATTCCATGTCGCCTTATAATTGCCCTCGCGTATGTCTGACCACCTAAGCACACAGTAGGATCGAACAGAGCAACCGCAAGGTGTGGGTTTCTCAATGTATCTTTTTCATATGGGGACATGTACAAGCATGTGATATCATCACACACATCTACAGAGCGAGGTTGCGCTTTCTGCCTGCTCGCAAGCATCATTCGCTTTTCCTATCTCGTACCGCTGCTGATCAGACGCCGCTGAGAGCCAACATGCAAGTCGCACGCCCGTGGACGAGTCCTTTCTCTATGGGAGACCGCCCACTGGTAGTGTTCGACTCGCAATTCCTTGTTCCCAATGGAGCCGATGGCGATGCGAGGTCCGCCACGCACATTTATCTGAACGTGTCGTAACGCTCGGCGCGCTTCTTCGAGTACACGATCTGCGTGAGCTGGATCGTGCGCGCGCGGAAGCCGGCGGCGCAGTACATGAGGTAGTACTCCCACATGCGGTTGAAGACCTCCGGGCGCTTGATCGTGCCGTCGGCGCGGTACTTCTGGAAGCGCTCGTTCCAGCACATGAGGGTCTTGTCGTAGTCCGGGCCGAGGTTGTGGACGTCCTCGATGACGAGCTTGCGCTCGGTGAAGAGCAGCATCTGCGCCATGGACGGCAGGAAGCCGTTGGGGAAGATGTACTTGAGGATCCAGAGCTGGTTCGGGACCTTGAGCGAGCGGTTCGCGGCGATCGAGTGCACGAGCGCGAGGCCGCCATCCTTGAGGCAGCGCTCAATGACGTGGTAGTAGTGGTCCATGTTCTGGTAGCCCACGGCCTCGAGCATGGCGATCGAGACGACGCGGTCGAACTGGCCCTTCATCTCACGGTAGTCACAGTACTCAAAGCTCGTGAGGTCCGAGACGCCCTCGCGGGCGGCCCACTCACGAGCGCCCTTGAGCTGCTCGTTCGAGATGGTGATGCCCGTGACGTGGACGCCGTAGTTCTTGGCGAGGAAGCACGCGAGGCCGCCCCAGCCGCACCCGATCTCGAGCACGCGCATGCCCGGCTCGAGTTTGAGCTTCTGGGCGATCATGTGGAGCTTCTGCTCCTGGGCCTTGTCGAGGTCCGACATGTCCTCGATGCCCTTCCAGTACGCGCACGAGTACTGCATGTACGGGTCAAGCCAGAGCTTGAAGAAGTCGTTGCCGATGTCGTAGTGGTGGGCGCCGACGATACCGGCGCGCGAGGGCGACTGGTAGTTGAAGATCTGCGCGCCGAGGCCCACGAGCTTGGAGTTCCACGATTTGAAGAGCTTGCGCTTCTTCTCGACCGGGAGCAGGAGCAGGCGCGTGAGCAGCTCGTCGAGCGGGATGATCGACTCCCACTTCTTGGCCATGTACGACTCGCCGATCGCGAGCATGCCGCGGTTCACCCAGTCGAGGAAGATGTCCTCGTCGTGGACGAACATGTCGCGGCCGATGATGATGTTGGCGTCCGCGAGCATCTGCTTGATGAAGTTGGCCGCGCGGTAGTTGAGCACCGGGTGGAGCGCCTTGCGGAGCAGGAGCGAGCCGAGCGCGACGCCGGCGACGGTCGTGGCCGCCACGAGCGCTGTGTTCTGCTGCTGGGCCGACATGCTGGTTGGGGGTCTGGCGAAGAGGGGGGCCGGATGGAGGGAGGCTTGGGTCTTGCGAGGCGAGGACGAAAGTGACGCTCTTGTTGGGAAAAAGAGGGGAGGGCCCGCGGCAGTTGGCAGTTGCGCACGACGGGCTGCCTGCAACCAGCGCCCACGGAGGGAGAGAGAGAGCACGCGGCGCCGGAGGGAGGAAGGGAAGAGAGGGGGGATGCGTGCGTAGCCTCGGGGCAGATGGGTGGGCTTGGTGGTCATAGACCCGAGCCATCGGCGGCCCTCTATTGGAAGCCATCGGGTCCCTCCTCTGAAGCCAAAATCAGGCAAGCCGAGTGTATCATACATTATCTTAGTTGGTTTGGTTGGGTTTAGGGGGAATTGGGATACGACGCACTGGATTAGTGCTGTATTAGTTTTGTTCCGGGACAGTTGTGGTCACAACGTGGCGATCTTCTGCGTAAAAAGAGCTTCTTACTGCTGGTCCCAATAGTGACTGACCACTCTGGAAAGAGGGCCATAAACATGATTTACTGGCCAGAGCATCACGTAGAACTTTTTGATTGGTTGAAATAGAACGAAACGCAGTAATCATGATTTGAAAACGCGAATCCTCACGCACAAAAGTACCTCCCCCCTCTGACGGCACCTGACGTGGCACGCAACGGTTGACAGGTCCCATGAGCTGACCGGGACGGCTTCAAGTGAAGATGGTCCCGAACGACAACGACGGCAGAATGGGCCTCGCACACGCGCCGACCCGCCGAGGAGGGACGTGCCCGGCGCGATCGACGCACACCACCATCACGAATACCGAAGAGGGACGTGGGGTTGTCACGTCGCCGCGGGAAGATGACTAGCTTCGACGCGGCTATCGAGTCGGCGCACCACACCGCGACTTGAAGCGCGGCCGCCAAGGTACGTCGAAGGTGGGCGCTTGGTGCACATCACTTGGTCCAAGCCCCGCGCACCGTCTTCAACCTCCGTCGAGTAGCGGCGCAGGAGATCTTGCCACCCGCGCGTCCACTCCTCAACATGGACGAGGTGCCCTTGGCGTTCTTGAGTATCGATGCTTGCAGACCACAGCTCTACGGTGCGTACAAAGCTCTTTGTGACGTCCAGGCGTTCAACGTCAAATCGTGGGTCGCGGATGTTGATACGGGCTGGCAGCATATCCGGCTCGCGTGGAGGTGACGTGGCTTCGTGGACGAGAGCCTTACCGCCGACCTTGAGCAAATCCAGGTAGAGTGCCAGCGGAGCCGGCGTGCCGATCTCGGATAGCGCGATGCGAATGATGCAGTCGAAGGTGCCGAGCTCGCCAGCGACTTCACCGTGGACGAACTCCACCACATTCGGGTCGACGCCGGCAGCTTCCGCTCGGCGAGTGGCGGCGACGACTTGTTCGGCGTGGCGGGAGTATCCTATCACCCGGACACCATAATGCCTCGCGAGATAGAGACAACCTTCACCCCAGCCACTCTCGACCACCAGCAGCCGCATGCCAGGCCGCAAGCCAAGTTGAGTGGCGATGCCCTCCATCATTCGGCGCTGGGCGATCGTGAGGTCCTCGCCGTCGTCCACGTCGACGTCGAAGCGAGCAGATGACAGCATCATGTAAGGCTCGAGCCAGAGCGCAAAGAAATGCTCACTCGCAGCAAACAGATCATGGAGCGCCAGAGCGTCATCTTGAAGAGGTTCACGCGGGTCGTCGCCATCGTTCGGTGCATCACCTGGTTGGTCGTGATCCTCTTCGTCGAGTGGCTGTTGGTCTTGATCGTCGTCGTCGTCGGGAGCAAACCACGCTCGAAGGAACTGTATCGCGAACGGCAGCAGCGCGACGCCGAGGAGCACTCCGACCGCCACCACTTGGCCTCGGTCGAACTGCCCGAGCATGGCGACGGATACGAGAAGCGCTGGAAGCTGGGTGCGGCTGAGTGTCAGTCGGCGTGGAGAAAGAGAGAATGAGCATTCAGGCGGCAGCAATGCGCTCTCACGTTTCCCTTGTAGAGGACATGTATCCATAGAGCCGTTGGATGAATCCACGCGGGCTTGTGGCCATCTCGTGGGGACGTCCAAAAACACTCGCTGCTCGTGCCATCTTCAAACTGGCCCAAAACCATGCGAAGTGTGACAAGCACAAATGATCGGGTTGGGAAAATGGCTTCAGCATCGATTTCCACAGGGAATCGTGTTCGAGCAACCGACTTCTCCCATGTCCCAGGCACAAAAACGAGACCTCTTAAAAGCGATGCGTTGACGAAACACTTCGGAGATCGAATCGAAGAGGTTCGTGATCGTCTGATTCCATGTAGAGTCTACTATACGCGTGCTCACTGTACTTCTGAAGTGTCTACAAAGACATGCGGATTTCATACCGGTATTCACTAGTTTGCTACCGGTATGAAACCGGTTTATTAGCTGCTGCGGAAAAACCTGACGTGAGGTCCGGTGGCGCTGGATTTGATCAAGGTCCACAAAGAGGGGAACAATGGGCGGCAAGCAATCGCGCGTGGAGACGTCGGACGTCCAGACGGAGCTGCACGCCGAGGGCGAGCAGGACGGACAGGTCAAGACCACGATCTCCATCACGCCGGCGCTGCGCGACCAGATCCAGGACCTCCAGCAGGGCAAGGCCCAGGCCGACGCGGCGGCGGCGTCGCTGCCGCTGCTTTCCCCCGAGTACGAACGAGCGCGTCTGCGCGTGATCCTGTTCCTGATCGAGGGAGATGGCTAACCGTTCTCTCTGTATGTGCTCTGTGTCGACAGGCAGGAGGCGGCGTTCAATGAGCAGCTGCGACAAGCGTACTTGAACGTGCGTGGCAATGGGCGTTGGATGGCAAATGGCGATGGAGTGAGACTGACGGGTTTATTTTGTGTGTAGGGCGCGGAGGACTACAAGAAGAAGGTGGAGAGCGAGCGCAAGACATCGACGGTGGTGGACTCGGCCAAGCGCGCGCAGCTCGCGAAGGAGCAGGAGGCCCGCGAGGACGTCAAGGTGAAGCAGCTCGTGCAGCAGCAGAACCAGAAGAACTACCGCGCGCCGCTGGGCGACGTCCAGTGCGCGCCCGAGCGCGACGCGTGTCTGCAGTGCTATCGCGACAAGCAGAGCGACATCCTCAAGTGCAAAGAGGTGGCCGACGCGTTCATCCGGTGCGCGCAGCAGACCACGGAGAAGGTCGTGAAGCAGAACTAGAGGCTGCGCCGCTGGATCAGGACTTGGATCACGACCAGAGCGGACGGAGAATCGACAAAAGAGAGAGTGAGCAAGCGAGAGAGATGACATAAAGTAATGCACGAATGGCGCGAACGAAATGACGAGCTGTTTCCTGTGACTGCAGAGCACGACGCGCAGCCCGGCGTTCCTGTGGTCAAATACTTCCGTGCCAGATCCTGTGACGCGATATCGGCTTGCCCGACGTGACCACGCGCGCCTGGAACTCGGCAGCGAACACAAACACGCGAGAGAGCAGTTCGCTGTTCTCGAGGGGCATCGTCGGACCCATCGTGCTCAGCAATGCACACGTGGTCCACATGGACAGCGGCACTTTCTGGCACGCGACGGCGCGCTCGGTGGCTAAGCAAAACTGCTCCTCGTAGTAGGCCTCGTACCACGGCGAGAGTCCCACATGGACGGTGTGGAGAGATGTGTTGGTCTCGAGCACGCGCAGCACGGTTTCGACGTTGTCGCATTGCCCCGAGTCCAAGGACGCGTGACACTCGCGATCCCATTGTCGCATTTCAACAAAGGGTTCCCGTAGTGGTACTCGTACTCGTCTGGCGAGAGGTAGTTGGCGTCGTCTTTTGGATGAATCATATCAATTGCGAGCTCGCACAGCTTCTGTGTGATCCACGTGGACCCAGCGGTCCGCCGTGGGCGGCTCGCATGAGAGGTACTCGTCAAATGCGTCGGGGATGAGCAGCTCCAAGCGCGGCGCGGCCTGCTTTTCGAGGAGGTTGTGCAGCCACTCGAAGTCATCGGCTTCCATGTCCTCGACCGACCACGAAATGCAGGTGATGGAGGGGTGCACATGTTGAATGAAAAGTACGTACAGAAGCCACAGTAGCGCGCTGCGTCGTTCTGAAGTCGCATAGCTTCGATCCACACCCCAAAACTTCAAAGAGCGAAGGCGTTTGGGTTCCGACCTCGTCGTCGGCGCTGCCAAAGCCTCGCGTGCCACATGATCGTCCAGACATCGACCCTCGATGTGCACGGCACCGCGGGGGCCTGTAATGTCCAGCACATACTGACCAACTTGGTGGCGAGTATGGCTCGGCTCCTCGTTGCTGTTGTCCCTCGGAAGGTTCAAACAGCACCGACCGATCGGGAGCCGAGCGACAACGTAACCGTGGATCCAATCGACTCTTGCCGGCGTAAGGATGCCGTATTCCGGCATATTGATACCTTCTGTGATTGTCGACGAGGCTCATTGGGACACGAATGTCTCGGATCGTCTCAAGTACTTTGGGGTTCGTCGACGCGAGCAGATCGGTGTTGGCATCGAGGAACTCTTGACTGTAGATACGGTCTTCCGCCGGCGTCAACACCAGCGCGAGTACGCGTTCTATGGCCTCAACGCTGACGTTGGCGCGAAACCTGATGGAAACGTCGGCAGGTGGCGATCGCGCGCACAGTGAACCATCGTGTTGACACCGGAATCGTAGCTGTCTAGGCGGCGCATCCACTCGGCTGGGTCCACGATATTTAAGAGTGCAAGCAATTCGAGCACCTCGAGAAGACCATCCCAGTAATACATCCGAACCGAGCACGTACTGGCGTAGGCCTCCCCAGATGGACCAGCACTTCGCAAGGGCCGCGAGCGCGCTTGAGCGCATACGTGGTTTCACTGTGTGTGGGTTCACTGGACTTGATATTGCGAACCCGGAATACACGCGACCTGAGACCGTCGCTCCTAGTACTTCGTAGTACTACGGAGTATGCGCGCCTCACTGCCATACTAGTATCTCGGCCCGACCGTCACTGTCCAAGATTCTCGGGCAGTGACTGTGATCCGTCCAGAGCGATGTGATACGGAGACCGATGGACTTGGTCAGGCGTCCTGACTCACAGGACACTGTCAGTACAAACAATCCGGTACAGTGTGGGCGGAAACCATAACTTTATATTTCTTTCGTGTAGGTGGCTTTAGAAGGGGCTTTTTCCCAATGAAGAAACCGCGGTCGATGTGTTCTCCGTGGCGTCGAGGCGTGGAGTTCATCCCGTCGCTCTTGCGAGGCGTATAAATCTAGTTCTTCTTGGTCTGGCGGTCGTGGATGATGCTGCCGATCGTGGCGGGGCGCGCGTAACCCGCGGGCTTGTGCTGCTCGGCGCCGAGCGCGTCGAAGCTGTCGACCTGGATGATCTCCTCACGCGCGGCCTCGACCTCATCGATGAGCTTCTGCTCCTCCGCGGTCGCCGAGCGCTTCTCCTTGCGGATCTTCGCGAGGATCTTGTCGGCCTCGACGGCCTTGCCGAGCGTGGCGTTGAGCAGCGCCACGCGGTCCTGCGGGTCCTTCGAGACAAAGACGGCCTCCGAGAGCAGCTCACGGACGGCGCTGTCGGTCGAGATCAAATCCGCGACCTTCTTCATGTGCTTGTCGTTCGGCATCTCGTACACACGGCCCGTCGGGAACGTGAGGCCGCGCATGACAGCGCCGACACCGGGCACCGGGAAGTTCTTCTGGATGCCGAAAAGGCCCTCCTGGGCTTCGTAGCACAGCTGCGCCATGGCGTAGTCAAAGATGACGTCGATGCCCTCGACGTTGCGGTTGTTCTTGTAGAACCACATGGCCGAGTAGCCCAGGTAGATGCTCGAGAACACGTCTGCGAAACGGCCCGAGATCATCTCGGCAAACTTGAGCTTGCCGCCGAGCACAAGCGCGAGGTCCGAGGTGAGCGCAAAGTTCTTGGCGATCTTCGACATCTGCGACTCATAGTACGCGAGCACGTCGCTCTTGGAGCGCGAGCGCGTGACCACGCTCGCGAGCGAGCCGGTGGTGTTCGAGACGCCGTGCTTGATGAGGTTGTTCACCTCGCGCTTGAAGCCCGAGATGTCGTCGCCGTGCTGGATGGTCTTGATCAGCTCGTACAGGTGCGGGTGCGCGCGCGTGAGGCCCTGGCCGAAGATGATCAGCGAGCGCGTGAGGATGTTGGCGCCCTCGACCGTGATCGCGACCGGCAGCGACGTGTAGATGCCCGATAGGAAGTTGTTCGGGCCACGGCAGATACCGGCGCCGCCGAGCACGTCCATCGCGCGGATGACCGTGTCGCGGCCGCGCTCCGTGATCTGCTGCTTGCACACGCCCGAGATGACCGCGGGCTGCTCGTGCTGGTTGATCATGGCGTTGACCATGTGCTGGCCACTTTTCATGATGAAGGTCTGCGCAGCCATAACCGCGAGCTGCTCCTGGATGCCCTCAAGCGAGGCGATCGGCACCTTGAACTGCTTACGCACACGCGCGTACGCGCCGGCGGCGTTCACCGAAAGGTTGGCGCCAGCGCAGGCCGAGGCCGGGAGCGAGATCGAGCGGCCCTCGGCGAGGCAGTCCATGAGCATGTTCCAGCCGTAGCCGACGCGGGTCTGGCCACCGATGATCTTCTCCATCGGGATGAACACGTCCTGGCCCGTGACGGGGCCGTTCATGAACGGCACCGAGAGCGTGTCATGGCGCTTGCCCATCTGGAGGCCCGGGTGGTCGCGCTCGAGCAGCGCGACCGTGATGCCGGCGTGGCCAGTGCCCTTGAGCAGGCCCTCCGGGTCGGACACGTCGATCGCGAGACCCACGCAGGTCGCGACGGGCGCGAGCGTGATGTAGCGCTTGTTGAAGGTCGCGCGGATGCCGAGCACGCCGTCCTGCTCGCACACGACGCCCACGTCACGCATGGCCGCGGCGTCCGAGCCCGAGGACGGGCCCGTGAGGCCAAAGCACGGCAGCTGCTTGCCGGTCGCGAGGCCCGGGAGGTAGTAGTTCTTCTGGTCCTCCGTGCCGTAGCGGAGCAGCAGCTCAGCGGGGCCGAGCGAGTTGGGCACGCAGACCGAGACGGCGGCCGCGGGGCTGCGCGTCGCGAGCTTGGTGATGACCATCGAGTGGCCGTGCGCCGTGAACTGCTTGCCGCCGTACGACTTGGGGATGATCATGCCCAGGAAGCCCTTCTCCTTAATGAAGTTCCAGGCCTCGAGCGGCAGATCCTGGTTGGTCACGATCTGGTAGTCGTCGAGCATCTCGCAGAGCTGCTGGACCTCCGAGTCCATGAACGCCTGCTCCTCGGGCGTGAGCTTGGCCGAGTACTTGTCGAGCGCCGAGAGCTGCGGCGAGCCCGAGAAGATGTCGCGGTCAAAGCCGACCGTGCCGCTCTCGAGCGCCGCCTTCTCCGTGTTGGACATGCGCGGCATCATCTTCTTGGCCACCTTGTAGAGCTGGCCATAAAAGTTGCGCGTCTGCACGGTCTGCACGGCCGGCGCCATGGTCATGGCCGGGTTCAGCAGCTGCGCGTGGAGCAGGCCCGCGCGCGCGGCGCCGAACTGGCTGCGCTTGGCCGCCGTCTTGAGGAGCGCGGGCGACAGCATAGCGACGGAAGTGGGGGAACTGGGCTTTGTGGGAGGGCCGTTTCCGATTGGGAAGTGAGGAGCTCCAAAGCCAACGTCGGGCGTTGGGAGTTGGGAGAAAACCAACGCCCAACAAATGAACAACCAACTCAGCCTGCGAACGCACACACCGCTTCGCGTCACGTTTGGAGCTCGTGCGGATTTTTTTGGCGATCGATAAGGGAAGAAACAGAGCTCACTTCAAATGGGTTTTAAACTGTTTCAATCAGCTGGCAGGAATCAGATGGACCAGCGATCGTTGCACAGTGTCAAGGGTGGTCAAGCGGTGTGCACCCTTGTGCGGCCCGAATTCACACGTCGACTTGGGCCACTATCGGCGCCATCGCCAGTGGCTCCGCCGGATGCGACGTGGCCACGACCAGAAATGCCGCGATTTCGACTAGCTTCCCACTGAAGCGCCGTTTTTGGCATCAGACGCTCTGAAGTCTGTTGGTTTCCGTGTTTAAAACACCGGTCCCCGCTCGTTGCGAATTCCCCAGATTCCGACGTGGCGGACTCCGGCTCGGCGCGTCATCGCTTCAAGTTGAAGTGGTCCACATCACGCCCGCAGCGTATTCAAACGGCGTCATCTTCACTAGGTGTGGGGTGCCCGCCGTGGGCGGGCGCTAGTACATGACTGAAAGATACTCGAATAGCAGCAACTTCAGCGGTTTTGTCTTATTTACAGCCAATAGTCGACGCGTATTTTGACCACAAAATAGGTGATGTCATGCGGAGATAACAGCCTCAGTACATGGCTTTGAAATCAGTACACACCACCTAAAGTACTGAGAGAAGAGGAAATACAGTGGATCGAGGTGCATTTACTGCCAATCATATACGCGGATTTGGCTACGATAGTTATGTGCCCAAGCCGAGATAACCGGACCACTTCCTACCGTAGAGACGTCTTTATCCAAATTGAGCACCCTCCCCAAATAAAGGTTCGCCCGTATTGAGCACCCCCTCGTGGGGTCCACACCATAAATACAGTACCCCTGTATAGTGGCCCCTAGAAAGACTAAAAAAAGAGAGGCGCACAGGAGAACCTTCTCGAACCTCTTGCTCTCGCCCCTCACACAGAACCTTCTCGAACCTCTCGCTCGCCCTCGCTCTGCTCTCGTTCTCCCTCTTGCTTTCCTTCTTCCTCTCATTCTACAGATTGCCAAGCCCGGCCAACGCAAGTCGATCGACATCGCGAGGAAGAAGGAAGCGATCGAGTGGATCAAGACCCACGGCGGTGGGGTTCCGACCCGCGCCGCTCGGCACTTCCGCACGAAGGGGTGGAACTACAGTGCTGCTACCTATCGGAAGTGGTGGAAGCAGCGCGACATGCTGGAGGACGCCCCAGGCCACCGCAAACGTCTGCCCGGTGCTGGCCGCAAAGCCTTTGCTGGACACGGTTGAGGAAATTCTCTTTGATCTGATCATTGAGAGGCGCATCGCCAAGGAGAAAGTCACGCGCGACTGGATC
>JAADWV010000639.1:0-18542 GCA_023336295.1 Pythium folliculosum | reverse complement strand
CTTATGCTCTTGTGCTCTTTTGTCGTAATACTGGACATTTTGACTTGATATTTGTATTGAGTTTTTCCGGACAGAATTCCTGTGTCCTTGTACAAGATTTGCTCTTGTATGGTAGGTCCTTATAAAGGGAAGCGACTGTATCCCTTTGATTGAGACCGATTTTCCCTTTGATTGCAACCCGAAACAAACTGTTTCTTTTTGATTCTTGTCCCATTTATTTCCTTCGTACCCGATACCCTTTGATTTGAAACTGAATCACTTTGTTCTTGAGCTCCGCTCACGAAGGAGGAAGCGAGGCTGAAGATGATCACGCAACCACTCTCGACGCGCCTGCCCCCAGAGGCGGAATCGTTTGCTCTTCCAAACAGCGAGTGGCTGGGCGGCCCCAGCCATGTTCCCCAACCAGTGTCGTTTCGCGGGCGGATCCCGCGGGTGCTGCATCAGTCGAGTTCGAATAGCTCATTGGTAGCCAGTGGGCCAATCGTCATGTCGTATCCATTCGACAGCGCATTTCGGACTCAACAAGGCACGCATTGATTGGCTATTGACTCCGCCTCCCATACCTTTTCAACCAATCAAAAGTATGTTACCTCTCATTTGGCCTCCACTGAAGAGAAGATATGTGCATGGGGTTGCTACATGAGGGGTATCACTGCGACACCTGTCGACCTGTTTGCGACCCGCCATTGGGGCATGGAAGCACCACTTCAGCTGCCCAGTGGAGTGGCCTCGCCCGCGCCGCGCATCCCAGCGGCGGAATAGGAGGCGCACGAATACGGCGCTGCCATTGCCCACTGCCACTGGCACTGCCATTGTCACTTGCCACGCCCTGTGCTGCTCAAGCGTGAGCGTGTGATTCTGCTTCTGAGCGGTTCCTCGTCAATTCACAAGTTGACGCACCAAAGAACCGTGATGTCCCGCGCGCACCTCCTCGTGCTGCTGCTGCTGGCGCTCGCGTGCGTCGCCACGGCGGCCACCAATGCCGTGGACCTCGGCGTCGACGCGGTCGAGAGTGCGCACCGCTGCGACGCCGCGCTCGACTGCATGGAGGCCAAGCTCAGCGGCCACGTGTGCCGCGACCACGTCTGCGTGCCCGACAAGCTCTTCCCGCTCTCGCGCATCGAGATCTACGGCTCGATCGCGGCGTTCCTGTCCAACATCCTTGCGGCGGGCTCGGGACTTGGCGGCGGCGGGCTGCTCGTCCCGGCATACATCCTCACGATGGGGCTCTCGTCACACGAGGCCATCCCGCTGTCCAAGGCCACAATCTTCGGCAGCTCGATCGCGAGCTTCCTCATCAACGTGCGCAAGCGCCACCCGCTCGCGCGCGACCGCCCGCTCATCGACTACGAGACCGTGCTGATGATGGAGCCGATGACGCTCGCCGGCACGATCATCGGCGTCAACATGAACAAGGTTTTCCCCGAGTGGCTCATCACGGTCTGCATCGTCTGGCTGCTCACCAAGACGAGCCTGCGCACGTACACCAAGGGCATCACGATCTGGAAGCAGGAGCGCGCGGCCGAGGCGGCGACGCTCGGCGACATCGTCGCCTACTG
This sequence comes from Pythium folliculosum, assembly GCA_023336295.1. Lineage (NCBI taxonomy): Eukaryota > Oomycota > Peronosporomycetes > Pythiales > Pythiaceae > Pythium > Pythium folliculosum. The sequence goes on along the minus strand of JAADWV010000639.1, from coordinate 16,983 downwards.
GAAGCTGCTGCCGAACCAGAGCAAGTTCAAGAAGTTCCGTGCGGTCGCGCGCGCATACCTCAAGTGGAAGTCCTACACGCGCCCGGTAACCCCCAAGCCGGTGAAGACCATCGACGTCTCGAACCCGCAGGAAGACGAGCGTGCGTCACTGGCGAGCACCGTGCTGTCCATCAACGACTCGGAGGAGGACTATGACCTGAGTGACAACGCCAGCGAAGAGGAGACGCTCATGAACGCCGGCGTGCAGAAGCGCGACCTGCTCACGGACCACATGCCGAGCCTCGAGGAGCTCAAGGCCTACCGCCGCCGCGTGCCCTACGGCGACCTCGTTGTGCTGTTCATGACTTGGATCGGGCTCGTGCTCTTCTCTCTTGCCAAGGGCGGCCACGGCAGCCCCAGCATCATCGGCCTCGCGTGCGGCAGCTTCAGCTACTGGGTACTCATGGCGTTCTCGTTCCCGTTCTTCGCGCTCGCGACACTCTACTACGGCGTCAAGATCGCGCGCGTCCACCGCTTCCTCAAGGCCTCTGGGTACGAGTACCTCAAGGGCGACATGGTCTGGGACCGAAGCGCCGTGGTCAAGTACCCGGCGCTGTGTACCGCGGCCGGCCTTGCCGCCGGACTGTTGGGCATCGGCGGTGGTATGGTCAAGGGCCCGCTGCTTCTCGAGATGGGGCTGCTGCCGCAAGTGTCGTCGGCGACTTCGTCGTCCATGATTCTCTTCACCTCGTCGGCCACGACCATCCAGTTCATCATCCTGGGCACGCTGTCGTGGGAGCACGCGCTGTGGCACGGCATGATCGGCTTCTTCGCCGGCGTGATCGGCCAGTTCGGACTGTCGTACCTCATCAAGAAGTACCGCACGGCCGCGTTCGTCATTTTCCTGATTGCCGGGGTCGTCGGGTTCAGCGGCATCATCATGGGCGTGCTCGGCGCCCAGAAGGTGGCGCTCACAGGTGTCGGCGGGTTCCGTCCGCTGTGCCACGCCACCTAAAGGGGATCCACTCCCGTTTTCCACATGCACACTCGTAACTTATCAAAATACAAAGTACACACCGCAGCATACGTGCTGGATTTTTGAACGATAGCGACGACAGTCTTCAAACCGGTCGTGATTCATCCACGGGATTGTATGCGCAGGGCAACTTTGCCACTCTGTGTGCTCATCGTGCGTCAGGGTATTGGGTCTCCGTGTGCTCATCGTGCTTCAGGGTATTGGGTCTTCTCATCGCTCACCTTGAGAGGGCAAAAGGGACCATGAGGGCCTAAGCCGCATTTTTATATGCGGCTTTGGCCCTCATGAAAAAATCTACGGCCACCTTATACTGGGCAGGTCTCCACCTCAGTACTACTAATACGTAGTAGTGTTCTCGGCATGACCTGCGCTCAGGATGAAGTACCGAGCATGCAGGCGACACACTAATCAGGGAACTTCCGCAAGCAGGCGAATGTCAGAGAAGATAGAACAAAACGAACGCGTTGATTTTTTGGAAAGCAAAAGCAAACCCACTGCCTTTCTCAGTATTATTCGCTTCTCCTCTGTGTCTTTGTTACCACGCGCTGCAGTCGCTGCAGCCCGCAACGACTCTCGCCGCGCGGGCGGGCAGAGACCGAAGCAGGCGCACCACCGACTGGCATCGCACCAGGAATTCAGCAACTCTTATTATTGAACACAGCTGACTAGTAGCCTTCTCCAGAAGAGTAGAAGACTTACTTCTTGCCACCCGTGATCGCGGCGAGCATGCCCACGACCTGGCGACGACGGCCGGTGGTCTTGGTGTGCTGACCACGCACCTTGAGGCCCCACCAGTGACGCAGACCACGGTGGACGGCGATCTTCTTGAGGCGCTCGAGGTCGTCACGGAGCTTGCTCTGGAGGTTGTTGGCAACCGCCTGCGAGTGCTTGCCCGTCTTGTAGTCCTTCTTACGGTTCAAGAACCACACCGGGATCTTGAACTGGAGCGGGTTCTGGATGATGGCCACGAGACGCTCGATCTCGTCGTTGGTGAGCTCACCAGCACTATAAAGCAACACGATTAGAATGGGTACAGCGCGGCACGGATCCCGACAGGCATGGCGACATACCGCTTGGTGATGTCGACTTCGGCCTTCTTGCAGATCATGATCGAGAAACGACGACCCACACCCTGGATGGCCGTGAGGGCCACCCACACCTTGCGACGACCGTCGACGTTGGTGTTGAGGATACGGAGAATGTGCTGGAAGTCGGGTCCAATGACAAGCGACTAGAGGGAACACGGGCACGAAAAGTCAATCTCATGACTCGCTCACACGGAAGAGTTGGCAGGCCGAGTGGGGGAGGAGAGGTGCGATCAAAGGCACGCCACGTCGGCTTCGCGATACACTGGCTGTTGACTTCGTCGATCTCGCCGATAATGACACCCGACAGAATATGTGCCTGAGCAAGTTGTTCTATCCCGGCACGTCGCGTGATGCATATCCGAGTGTCGCTGCATCTACCCGCCACGCTGTACTGATCATTCAGTGTTCCACGCTCGTATCCGCTGATTCATCTCGTCTCGTAGCTGTTCGCTCGGGCCCCAGCGGATCCGCTGTGACCCACATCCGCGATCTCAACGGCGCTGCCTCGCTCGATCGCTGCTGCTGTTGCTGTCGCTCGCTCGCGATGCGTTCGATGCGACGCCGCCATCGCGGCGTCCTCGTCCGTCCCCCTGGCGTCAGCCGCCTCATGCGCGAGGCACTTACCATGGTTGCTGCTTTTCCTGTGGCGGTGGGAATAAAGGTGGAAACGCAGTCGCCGTGCCGAGGCGACAGGTATTGAGGGAACTCACTTGCTTTGAGTATGCGCGGAAATGACTGGCAGTCGCGAAGCTGTGGGGCGTCGGCCAGTTAAAGGTAGGCGGGATAGGTGACGCCTCCACCAATCAAAACCCGTGGTCGTCTTAATATTGACCAATAGAGATACTTACGGATATCATGTAGCAGAGGATCCACGACACCCTCCCTGCAGTTGATGATATTATATAAGAAGGGTTCTTCAGCCGGTGGACCGTGAGTACTCCATTAGAGGACTGTGTCATACAGATCCTTGTGGGAGGCGTATTTACGGGTCCAAGGGGGGACTTTTGACGCATTGAGAGCTTTCATGCAGTTTGAAGGGAAGCGAAATCTTCGCGGATCTCGCAAAGGAAACAAAAGGGGGAACTAAGGGGGCCAAGCACGCGTCAGCGACCTCTCTCACCACCAAGCCACCATGACCGACTTCCGGCGCACGCTCAACACCTTCGGCGACGCGTTCCCCGTGGCCGAGGACGCGACCCACGGCGGCTTCAACTTTGACAACTGCCGCCGCAATGAGCTGATCATGGCGGCCGGCGGCGGCAAGGGCCCGGCGATCAAGGCCATGAAGACGGGCACGACGATCTGTGGCGTGCTCTTCAAGGTACGGGCGGGTTCAAGTGGTGGTTCTGGTTGGAACGCGCAGTCGCTGATCTCTGTGGCATTTTGATTCGTAGGATGGCGTGGTGCTGGGCGCCGACACGCGCTCGACGGGCGGCAGCACGGTACGTGCGCGATCTTCTTTCTATTCGCTTCTGCGCCGCGGGACAGCAGGCTGATGAGCTATGGGCTATATGGATCCTCATGCTGCGAGTAGGTGATGGACAAGAACTGCGAGAAGATCCACTACATCGCGCCCAACATCTACTGCTGCGGTGCCGGCACGGCGGCCGACACGGAGAACACGACTGGTGCGTTTCCAACCGTATCCTGCCGTGTTACGGAGACACCAATACCAACAAAGGCTGACTGGCTGACCGTTCTCTATACTTTGACTCGTTACAGCCCTGATCTCCTCGCAGCTCGAGCTCCACCGTTTGGTACGCGAGATTTCTGTCCAGGCTCGTTCTCACCCGTTCACGCACGCTGACTGTCTTCTTCTATTCTCGACGTTTCACAGAACACGGACACTGAGTCGCGCGTGTCGACGGCCATGACGCTGCTCAAGCGCATGCTCTTCCAGTACCAGGGCCACGTGTCGGCGGCGTTGGTGCTCGGCGGCGTGGACTGCACTGGCCCGCACCTGTACACTGTGTACCCGCACGGCAGGTACGACGCCTTCCCTGTATGAACACCCCGCTTTGTTGCAGTGTGTTGATGGTATCTGTGTCTTTTTGTAGCACGGACAAGTTGCCGTTCGTGACGATGGGCTCGGGTAGCTTGGCGGCCATGTCGGTCTTCGAGCACGGTTACAAGGACAACCTGACTGAAGCCGAGGCGAAGAAGCTCGTGCAGGATGCCATTCTCGCTGGTGTCTGGAACGATCTGGGCTCGGGCAGCAACGTGGATATCACGATCATCAAGCGCGTCAACGGTGTTGTTGAAGTCGTTCAGGACATCAACTCGATCACGCCCAACAACGTTGCCGACCTCCGCTCGCAGATCAAGCGGGACATCGTCACCAGCATCCCTCGCGGTGCTACTCGTACGTTGATCATGCGTCTGTCGCACGAAAACGAATCTTGAGTTTCACCGTGTTTTTGGTATTTTGTTGCACAGGCGTGCTGAGCTCGAAGTTTGAGGCTTTCCCCATCGTCGTCGAAGAAGCTACTCCGATGGAATTATAAGTGATTCAACCACTTGAAAGTTCCCGGTACGCAGGGGTCCAGCTTGATCGTTGGCTCCTCTCGTAGACCTCGGTCTCTTTCACAATTCCCTTCGGTTTTGAAGAGGAAGAAAAACGACGATAACACACAACCAATACTGCAGTTTTTTCTCCACAGCTTGATTTGGTGCAGTGACTATGCGTTCTGAGCGGGTGGCAAGATCTCGGCCGTGAGCTCTAGCTTCTCGGTCACGTCTGTCGGGAGGGCGTAAACCGGGTGCACGTTTCGGATCTGCTCGTACTCGGGGTGGTTGACCTTCTCACTCTCGAAGTACCCGAGCATGATGAGGCCACAGATACCGAAGAACGTGTGGAACACATCAGCGACATTGCCCGGGCGGTCAGCGATGCCCCCGTCCTCGAGGTCCTGACAGTCCAGAATGTAGTCGACGAGCTTCTCCTTGTTGATCCAGTCGAGCTTGCCGATCATAATGAGACTCGCAATGTTCCACCAGCTGTAGCACACATCAGCCTGCTTCTCCGGACGGCCATTGAGCCCTCCTGAATCGCACTGGCGCTCGCAGAGCCACCAGCCGAGCAGCTCATCGTCCACATACTACGCGGAAAGAGAAGTCTTGTGTCAGACTTCCTCTCCATACAGTACTACGTAGTATCAAGGAGTCATTAAGAGCTTCCTACCTGTGACACGGCATGCCCCATGGACAGCGCGCCCGTGGCCGTGAAAATGTGACCTCCGTGGGACTCACAACCTGATCACAAAGCCATAGATAAAAAATCAGCCTCTGTAGAGCACACCCGCGAAACAAGTGTACGCACCTGGAATGTTGCCAAAGCCGCCGTCGAAGTTGCCGCACGAGTGCACGTACGCCATGGCCTTGGGCACGTCCACGAGGTCCGTGCGCTTGAGGATCGACAGCGCCGACAGCGCGCAGTACGTGAACTTGGTGTCGATCTCACACCACTCGTCACCACCGAATGAGCCGTCGGGCTGCTGCAGCCCCGCGATGTACCGCGCCGTCTTGTCGCCGTTGATGCGGTCGAGCGCGTTCAGCATCGCGAGCGTGAGCAGCGCGTGGAGCGTGTACAGCAAGTGGCGATCGTGGCCCACGTTGCCGCCGAAGCCGCCGTCCGGGTGCTCGCACTGCAGGATCCACGCGACGATCTCCTCAGGCCCCATGTCGGCCTCGTGGCCCAGCAGCGCCATGGCACCAACGCCCCAGTACATGCCGCTGATGCGCATGTGCTCGGTCATGCACGACTCAAAGTCCTCCTTCTTGTTCTTCAGACTCAGGAGGTACTTGACGTGCACCGCCATGTCGAAGCCCTTGCGCGCCGCCGTCGTCATCGTGAACGCAGTGAGTTGCAGCAGAAGCCGTCGCCGCTTTCTCGGCTATTGGGATCGCTTTTTTTCCACTTCTCTTTCTTTCCTTCGTTCCCTTTGGAGCCGTTCCCCCGGTTGACTGACGCCCACGTAATCGCCGCTTCATGTGGTCCACGCCATGGGTTCAAATGTGGTGTGTCCACACTATTTTGATCAACATTCTTGAAGATTGCGTGATCTGGCACCTCCAGCAAAAGGCATCTTTCCGCCGCTTGGATTGCGTGGCACCCTGTCGCTGCAACTGGCAGTGCCAGCAGCTCCAAGCTGCCACTCCCCGGTCAGCGGCCACAAGATTCCAGAAGCTCATTCTTCAAGTCGCTCTCTCCACAGCAACCGACTCACCACCCACCATGCCGAACTACCCCAAGCTCAAGCTCGTCTACTTCAACGCCGCCGGCCGCGCCGAGATGGTGCGCCTGGCGTTCGCGATCGGCGACGTGCCGTTCGAGGACGAGCGCCTGTCGTACGAGCAGTTCGGCGCGCGCAAGGCCTCGTTCCCGTTCGGCCAGGCGCCCGTGCTCGAGGTGGACGGCCAGGTGCTCGCGCAGTCGCAGGCGCTGCTCCGCTACGCCGGCCGCCTCGCCAACCTGTACCCGGCCAACGACGCACTCGCGGCGCTCAAGGTGGACGAGATCCTCAGCATCTTTGACGAGCTCCAGGAGAAGATGGGCCCGTCGTTCCACGAGAAGGACGCCGAGAAGAAGAAGGCGCTCCGCGAGCAGCTCGCGAACGAGATCATCCCGCGCTACCTCACGCGCGTGGAGGCGCGCCTCGCCAAGATGAAGGAGTACCCGGTTTTCCAGGCCGCGGGCGACGTGTTCATCCACGAGGTCGCGATCTTCTGCTTCGTGCGCGTCATGAAGAACGGCATCCTGGACCACGTGCCCACGACCGTGACCGACGGCTACGCGCTCGTCAACGCCGCGGCCGACAAGATCCGCGAGCACCAGAAGGTCAAGGAGTGGTACGCCACGCCGCGCAACGTCACGCCCAAGCTCAAGCTCACGTACTTTGCCGGTGCCGGCCGCGCGTCGCCCATCCGCCTCGCGCTCCACCTCGGCGGCTTTGAGTTCGAGGACGAGCGCATCGACCGTGACGAGTTCGAGCGTCGCCGTGAGAGCCTGCCGTTCGGCCAGGTGCCCGTGCTCGAGGTCAACGGCGACCTCATCTCGCAGTCGCTGCCCATCCTGCGCTACGCCGGCAGCCTCACGGGCCTCTACCCGGTCAACGACGCCATGCTCGCACTGCGCATCGACGAGATGCTCTGCCTCGTCGACGACTTTTACAACGCCATGTTCCCCACATACCGCATGGAGCCGGAGGCGCAGCTCGCGGCCCGCCAGGCGCTGCTCGAGGGCCCCATCGGCAAACAGCTCGCGGGCGCCGATAAGCGCGTGGCCGCGTGGGGCGGACAGCACGCTGTGGGCGCTGAGCTTACGGTCGCGGACCTCGCGCTCCACGGCGTCGTGCTGGGCCTCAAGGCCGGCAACCTCAGCGGCATCCCGACCACGTGGGTCGACAACTTTCCCAACGTGATCCGCATCTTCAACCAGGTGAACGAGTCGCCCAAGGTCAAGGAGTACCTCCAGACCAAGAAGTTCTAAGCGGATAGGAGATGCACGGCGAGAGGAAGCAGAGCCCCACACGGTTCTACATGTAGCCTTCCCTCTTTTCATTTTGTTACGTGTCGGCTCGAATATGAGTACATAACAAAATGACATTGTTCTTGGATATGCAGCGTGCTGAGGTGGTGACGGTCGATTGGTGCTCGTGTATGTGTGACAGACGATAGTCTCACCTGGGTACATGAAAGGTACTAGTAGCCATGGACCCATCAGGAAGCTGGACAACCACCTCGACACCGCTATTCGTGCTTTTTTCGTTTCGGTCGTGATTCGGCGAACAATGGCCAACAAAACCGACCCCGGAATGGTGTTTGCCCGCATTATCTAGAATCCATCGATCGTCTCGAGACAGAGGCACGACTGCGAATCGCTGCCGGTAAAGCAAGAGATACCGCCGAGTCGCTGGATGAGCTTGGTAAGCTGCGTGAAGGCGTGCACGGTCTATCGCCAGCCCGCCGAGTATTTCGCGCGAGACGGAGACCAGTCATCCGCCACGAATATGCGTGTAAAGGTGGCACAGCTTTCCGCGCTTCAGGGGCAGTTCGGGTCTGCGATCGAGATCTTCGAGGGCGTCGCGGATGCGACGAAGCAGTCGAACGTGTCCCACGCGCGGCAACGATCACCTCTTGAGCGCCGGCATCTGTGCGCTAGGTGATCTTATGATACACGACAAACAACTGCAGTACCGTGGGCTACACAGCGCGTTTGACGGCAGCCGAGAAGGTCAATTCCTCCAGGTACGCTTGGCCGTGGCGTACGCAACTCTTGTAACCTCTTGATAATTTTGTTCGGTCAGCAGCAACTCGTGCACGCCTTCGAGATCGGCGACGGCGAAGCTTTTGCCGATGTGGTTTGTGAATTTGATTTAGTGTCTCGAGTCGAACCGTGGCGAATTTCCATTCTGCTGCGCATCAAGATGCGCGTCACGGGTGAGGAATGAGATGTAATACGCACAGAAAGACTTGCCTGGGAATGTGTGGGACGAATGCATTAGTTGTGGTTCGCATTTCGTATCACACTTCTTCTCCCGCTGTCTTCTTTGAAGCCCATGCCAAGCCGCCGGATGCGGGAAGCAGAACGTTCCTGTCATTGTGTCATGAAAGGACGATGCGCGTCAGTACCAACAGGTATATCCCAGTCTGCAATTCACTGACGACACGGCAATAGTGGATGCGGCGTCATGGCTCACTCATCCGAGATCAGCCTTCCAGCAGAGTGCCTCCATGGCAAGTGAACAAACCGGAGCAGCTCTCAGTCGTCGGGAAGTAGTTTCTAGAGAGGCCATTCTTTGTGACCAAGCATCTAGTGCTACGAGCTCCAACTGGTGCCATCACTGATCCCTTGATCTTGACGTTGAAGTGGGACATGTACCCACATTTAGTCAAATATCTAAACACGATTTCAAATCTGGAAACATGTTTTACGTAATAAAGCTGCTGCTGCAAACTGATGTGGCGCACGCCAATTTGGTCCTTCTGGTGGGTTACACATGTTTCCGCTCCGTATGCCCGTACCCCCCAAGTGTATCCGCCTTCCTTCTCACGGTCGTCTGTGTGAAGAAGGGGAAACGGCGACGTAAGATTAGCAAGTAAAGGCGAAACGGAGCACGGCGACAGCGGCGCCGCACTCGACAACCAGACACGAAGTACCAGTGATAGGTAGAGAGAGATGTCGGCGGAGGCCAAGGCCGCGGACTACTACGCGCAGGCGCAGAAGGCGCTGAAGAAGACCTCGTTCTTCTCGTTTGGCTCGGGGTCGCAGAAGTACGAGGACGCGAGCGACCTGTTCGAGAAGGCGGGCAACCAGTACAAGGTCGCGCGGAAATGTACGTAAGACATTGCGCTTTCCTGCGCGGGACGGGACGGACGCTCTGACGTGGCGTCATTTTTGTTGGCGGTGGTGAGCAGGGCAGGAGGCGGCGGACGCGTACGCCAAGTGCGCCGAGTGCCAGGTGCGTCTGGGCTGTTTGGCGTCGTTGGGAGCGACCTGTGGACATGAGAATCTGATTCGCTGGGACTGTGTGTGTATGGCATCTTGCAGATGAAGCTCAAGGAGAGCTCGCGCGCCGCGCAGTTCTACCAGAACGCGGGTGAGGCCATGGCCAAGGCACACCCGCAAGACTCGATTGAGTACTTCAAGACGGCGATCGCGATGCTGTGCGAGGCCGGCCGGTTCTCCAACGCGGCCAAACTGCAGAAGCAAATCGCCGAGGTCTACGAGGGACAAGACAACAAGGAGGACGCGCTTGAGGCCTACCGCCAGGCCGCCGACTACTTCTCGGGCGAGAACCAGCAGTCGTCTGCCAACAACATGCTGCTCAAGGTCGCGCAGTTCTCGGCGCAGCTCGAGCGATACGACGCGGCGATGGAGATCTACGAGAGCATCGCCAAGGCGTCGATGGACTCGAACCTGCTTAAGTTCAACGCCAAGAACCACTTGCTGAACGCCGGCATCTGCGCGCTCGCGACCAGCGATCTCGTGCTCGTGCAGATGAAGTTCCAGGAGTACCAGGAGATCGACTACACATTTGGCGACAGCCGCGAGGGCAAGTTCCTCCAGGTGCGTCGCTCAGCTTCTCGGCGGAATTCTTCTACTGTGCGAGAACAAGGGAGACTGATACTTATTGGTGTGATGTGAATTGTTTCCTGTTGCTAGGCTATGTTCCAGGCGTACGAGAACTTCAACGGCGATGCGTTCTCGGACGCTGTCTACCAGTTCGACACGATCTCCAAGATCGAGCCCTGGAAGATTTCGATCCTCTTGAAGGTCAAGGAGGGCATCGTGGGCGAGACGGATGCCACGCAGGACCTGACGTAAGCGCGCCTCCCTGTAGCTGAAACTGATCGGACGGGTGGGGTTTGACGCTGCGAGCTCACCGAGTATGAGCCCTCTATAACGCACAAACATATACACCGCAAATGAATCGACGATTGAGCTCACAAGATCCGCTTTTTACCTTGGTTACCGGCATTTAGCTCTTAAATAGACGGCGCAGCTCAATCATCGTCGTCATCTCCGATGATACTCTTCTTCTCTGAAAACTTCACAGACGGCGACGTGAGCGGTCCTTGGACTGCGAAGTAGTATCGCTGGTACGCCGGAGGCATCTTCGGTGGCACTTGCGAGGCATTTGCGTCAGCCGGTGGCGGGGGCAGCTCAATTGCCGGCGGCCGTGGCGATGCCATCACCGGCGAGAGTTTTAAACCTGGGAAACTCTCGTCCTGCGTCAGCGCAATCCGTTCTTCCTCCTACGTTGTTTTGAAACATGTCAGACCTCCGTGAAAGCAGCAACGGCGAGCACGAAATATCGCACCATCATCTGCTGGTTGAGCACAAACCACGCCGGCAGTTGCTGCGGCAGCGTCACCAGATCGACGTCAAACAGCTCAATGAACTGCTCATTTTCGAAGCGCGTCTTCACGCTGCTGGCGAGATTGCGGTACTAATATTGTAGTGGGCGAGGAGCAGGCCGTCAGAGATACAGATCACAAAGTGACGAAGCGACATCCGCATGCGAAGAGACGTACCTTGTCGATGGTGGCGGTGAGACTCCAGTTTTGGAGCCGCCGCAAGCAGCCGATCACCGTACCGGCGAAGTGGACACCTGTTCTACAATTGCGCGTTGAGAGTCAGAGAAACACACGCAATAGCCGACTATGCAATATTCCATAGCACCGAATACGCACTTGCACATGACCATGATGGGATGGCGCCGCTCGTCTAAAATGCACTCAATGGCCTCTTTCGTCATGCCCTCGGAGATGCCCTTCCACGGCGTGGCCGTGCGGTACTTCATGCCCAGGTGGATGACGTTGATGTCCTTCTCCTTGAAAAAGTCCACGAGCTCGCGCGAGAGCTCGTCGTACGATAAATAGACGACCGTGTTGAGCTGCAGAGTCGCGAGGAACGGGAACGACGAGGAATCGCACTTGTTGGACCGATAGACGCGGTGCTCGACGATCTCAAAGTACGCCGGCGGGTTCAGCGACGGCAGCGTGCTGAACACGGGCGGCGCGAGCGGAGGAGGCGGCGGCGGAGGGGACGGCGCTGTATTGGCTACACCCGCTGTTAGCGCCGAGGACGGCGGCAGCGCGCCTGTGTCCGTGGAGATCGCGAGCCCAACCTTCCCGAGGTGCTGCATGTTGCGGCGGATCTTGGAGCTGCTGGTGTGTTTCGCTGGGAGTCTTAAGTACGCATTCCTGAACTCGTTAAGTGCGAATAATTAGGTACGCTTGGAGCGGTGCGTACCTATGGGGGAACTTCAGTCTTTTTGTGTTGCGCTCCTCCTCCGCTCCTCTTTTTTGTTCGTCTGTTTTCCTTCCGTCCGCCCGGCCGGCTGCCTGGATTGTGGGTGTTCCGTGTGCTTTGGTGAGCTTCGACACGGGACTCGTCGCGTGTGTCGAAGCTGCGGAGCGAAGAGGAGGGAACGGCGAAAGAGAGCGGAGATCAAACTCTCGAGCGGAGCGGAGATCAAAGTTGAGCGGAGCGCGGATCGACGAACAGCATGGCGCGCAAGAAGAAGTCGGCGGCGAAGAAGAACAAGGACGCGGCGGGCGGAGCGGCGGGGCCAGTGGGAGCGGAATCACTCAAGGAGGAGGCGTTCTCCGCCGTTGACGAATCTCCGCTTCTGGCATCAACTCATGGTGACGCGGAGCCGACTGCGGTGGCGGAGAATGGTGCCGCGTCGTCGTGCTGCGCTGGAGTGGAATGTTCCCAGAAGAAACCGACACTGGAGGAGGAGGTTGTGGAGGTTCCAGCGGAGCTCCCTGCGGAGAACGAGGAGGCGGAGGAGAACGGATGCGCGTCCACGGGCTGCTGTGGCGGAGTGGACGAGCAAGCAGAGCCCGCTGAAGCGCCCATCAAGATGAATGGGAACGGATCGGCGAGTGTGGAGGCGCCGCCGTCGGCCAAGGGCTGCTGCGGTGACGACGTGGTGGAGGCGGAGGAGAGTGGAGGGGAGGCGGAGAACGGGGACGGATGCGCGTCCAAGGGCTGCTGTGGAGGAGGGAGCGGAGAAGCAGCGACGGCGGATGTGCCTGTAAAGACCATCAACCTGAACGGGAACGCGAAGCAAGTGGAGCCGCCGTGTGGGAAGGGCTGCTGCGACGAGGAGCCGTCTCTGCTCGTGTCCTCCGCGGCCCCCGCGCTCGCTCCTCCTCCTCCGACGCCGGAGGTGGCGAACGGTGGAGGCTGCCGCTCGAATGGGCAGGACGCCGACGGCGTAGCGGACGCGTGCTGCGCGCCCACGCCGATCCTCGTTGCGCCCGCCAAGCAGGTCAAGTCGTGCTGCGCGTCCTCCTCCTCCTCCGGGGGCGCCACCAGCAGCTGCGGCAGCAGCAAGGCGTCCTCCGTCGCCGCGCCGTCGGCCGCTCCCCCCACGATCATCACGCTCTCGGACCGCGTCCGCGCGCTCAAGTCGGACCGCGAGAACTTGCTGCCGTCGCGCGCCGCGACGCCGTCGGTGCGCGGCGGCGTGCGCGTCGAGACGCTGCGCCTAAGCATCGGCGGCATGACCTGCAGCGGCTGCTGCACGCGCATCGAGGCCTTCCTCACCGAGCAGCCCGGCGTCTTCGGCGTGAACGTGAGCCTGCTCACGAGCCGCGGCGCCGTGGACTACGACCCGACCGCGCTCTCGCCCGAGGCCATCGAGGCGCTGGTCACGACGCTCGGCTTCTCGGCCGCGCCGCTGCCCAGCGAGTCGCTCGCCGCGGTCGTGCTCTTCGTGGGCCGCGACCCGCCCGAGCGCGCGCGCCAGAAGCTGCTTGGGATCGACGGCGTCGCGAACGTGCGCGAGTACGCGAGCGACAGCCACTCCAAGACCGTGGACCTCGCGACCGCCGGCCAGAACAGCGTGCTGGTCGAGTACGACCCGGACGTGCTGGGCGCGCGCACGCTCGTGCGCAAGCTCTCGGCGGCTATGGGCGGCTTCCACGTGCAGGCGTCGGCGCCGCGGCCCCACGCGGTCGAGTCCGAGGAGGAGGAGGCCGCCAAGTTCGCGTCCTACCTGCTCTGGAGCTGCGTGCTCTCGACGCCCGTGCTGTTCGTCGAGTACATCGCGCCGCTGCTCGCCGCGGACGTGCGCGCGGCCGTGGCAAGCGAGCTCGTACCCGGGCTCAGCTGGCAGAACCTCGTGGGCTTTGTGTGCGCGACTCCCATCCTGTTCATCGTCGCGTTCCCGATCCACGAGAGCGCGTTCCTGGCGCTGCGCTTCGGCTCCCGGGTGACCATGGACGTGCTCATCTCGCTCAGCGCCTTTTTGGCTTACGTGTTCTCGCTCGTAACCGTGACGCTGCGCGTGCTGCAGCTGCTGCCGCCGGCGCCGCCCGGTGCGCTCGATGAGACGTTCTTCGAGGTCACGGCGTTGCTCATCTCACTCATCCTACTCGGGCGGTACATCGAGAAGATCGTCAAGGCCAAGGCCTCCCACAGCGTCGACGCGCTGCTCAAGATCCAGGCCAAGACCGCGATCCTGCTCGAGCCCAAGGAGAACCGCGAGTCGTACATCGACGTGCTGCTCGTGGAGCGCGGCGACCTGCTCAAGGTGCTCCCGGGCGCGCGCGTGCCCACGGACGGCGTCGTGGTCGACGGCGCGAGCTCCGTGGACGAGTCCATGGTCACGGGCGAGTCGCGCAAGGTGATCAAGGAGGTCGGCGCGGCCGTGATCGGCGGCACGATCAACGCGCAGGGCGTGCTGGTGGTGCGCGTGACGCACACGATCAACGAGTCGATGCTCGCGCGCATCGTGCACCTCGTGGACGAGGCGCAGTCGTCCAAGTGCGCGAGCCAGAGCGTGGCCGACGCCGTGTCTTCGTACTTTACGACGTTCATCATCACGGTCGCGACCGTGATGTTCGTGGTCTGGTACGAGCTCGCGTCGCGCCACGCGATCGACACGCACGGCTGGGCGCCGCTGCCCTTCGCGCTGCGGTTCGCGATCACGATCCTCGTGATCAGCTGCCCGTGCGCGATCAGCCTCGCCGTGCCCACGGTGATCATGGTGGCCACCACGATCGGCTCGCAGTTCGGCGTGCTCTTCAAGGGCGGCCACGCGCTCGAAGCGCTCGACGCCGTGGACGTCGTCATGTTCGACAAGACCGGCACGCTCACGACCGGCAAGCTACAGGTCGTCGACTTCCTCGTGGCCTCTTCGTTCTCGTCGACGACCAACGCGCGTCCACACCACAAGGCGCCGTCGTCGTCGTCTTCGTCGTCGCACCACCACCACAACGCCCCGCCGCTCACGCCGCGCAGGCTGTGGACGTACCTGGCCGCGGCCGAGCGCCACAGCGAACACGCGATCGCGCGCGCGGTGCTCCAGTACGCCAAGAAGGTCCACACGGCGCCGATGGACGTGTCGGGCTTCCAATCGATCCCGGGCTGCGGCGTGCGGTGCCGCGTGGACGGCTACACCGTGTGCGTGGGCTCGCTCAAGTGGATGCTGGACGTGCTCCGCGTGGACGTGCCGCTGGACCTCGCGGCGCGGAACGAGATGTACCAGCGCGAGGGCTGCGTGGTCGTGTGCCTCGCGATCGACAACGCGCTCTGCGCGCTCGTGGCGCTCCAGGACGTGCCGCGCCCGGAGGCGCACTTCGTGGTGGACCAGCTGCGACAGCGCAAGATCCAGACCTGGATCGTCACGGGCGACCAGCGCGAGACGGCGCTGTCCGTGGCCGCGCAGCTCGGCATCCCGGACGTGTGCGTGATCGCGGACGCGCTGCCGCACCAGAAAGTGGACAAAGTGCGGCTGCTCCAGGGCATCGGTAAGCGTGTCGCGTTCGTGGGCGACGGCGTCAACGACGCCCCGGCGCTCGCTATGGCCCACGTGGGTGTAGCAGTTGGCGCCGGTACGGACGTCGCGATCGACGCCGCGGACCTCGTTCTCGTCAAGGACGACCTCCGCGACCTGCTCAATGCGCTCGACCTCTCGCGCGCCACGAACCGGCTCATCCGCTGGAATTTCACCTGGGGCTTCCTCTACAACCTGCTCATGATGCCGCTCGCGTGCGGCGCGCTGTATCCACTCGCGGGGCTCGCGATCCCGCCGGCGTTCGCGGGCCTGTCGGAACTCTTCTCGTCCGTGCCCGTGATCCTCTTCTCGCTGCTGCTCAACTTCTGGCGCCCGCCGTTCCCACAGCAGTCGGCAGCCGGCGGCAGCGACGACGACGTCGGCGAAGGCTCGTTCGTGGCCATCGACGTGCGCAAGGAGTCGCTGAGCGAGGCCACGCCGCTGCTCGCGCGGCACTGAACGAGGGGAGAAAGAAGAAGAGCAGGCTCGAGTGGTATGTATGTGTGATGTGATGGCACAATTTGATATGGATTCAGTATCTGTAGGTTCGATATGATACGTCTGAATACGTAGTGCTTGAAGCACCCCCGTCTTGGGACTGATTGAACTTGAAGTGCTCTCGTGAGCGACGCGAATGGAGGCGATTCGGTTCTCATTTTGTGTTGGGCGTGATGCTGGTTCAACGCAGCGTGCAGTGACTAAGAGAGCTTGCAGCAACTGCTGGCAGTCCACGGAGCTCCCGCTCCACGGCCGATTCGGGAGGAAGGAGCACGGGGAATAGAGAGCAAGAGCAGCGCAGCCCAAGCAAATGACATGCCCGTCGCGCAACGTACAAGCTGATGAGAAAGCGAACACGTCAGTTGCGATTCATTCTATCAACGCTATCGATGTGGGGAGAGCGAGGACCGGCTAGCACGACTCGTATTACTACTGCTGCTGCTGTTTCTGTGAGCCGTCATCGAGGAGGCTGAGTGCAGCCCGGTCAGCGCTTCCAGTAGCGGCGGCGCCGCTACAGAATCGCGAATCGGGATGCGCTACCTCTCGTTGTCGTTCACCTCGTCGTCGATAGACCGATCGGGGGCGTCTATGTCTACGCGCTGAAGACTGCCGTGGGCGACGACGCCGACGCTCCGCCGGTCGCTGTGGGCGAAGGTCCCAGCACTCGCACCAATTGGCCCAACTCCTCAAATCGAGTTGGGCCAATTGATGCGGGCGCTGGGGCTGTCGGCACAGCGATCGGCGGAGCGTCCGCGTCGTCCAGTTGACCCGCGGCTCGTTGAACCGAGTTGGGACGACGCCGACGCTCCACAGGAGGATCTGCAGACAGGTCCAGCACCTGCGCAAGTTGGCCCTACCGACTCCTCGAGTCAAATTGGGCCAACTGGCGTGGGTGTTGGAGCTGTCGGCACAGCGACCGGCGAAGCGTCGGCGTCGTCGCCCACGGCAGTCTTCATCGTGCAGGCAAAGGCGTCCCCTATCGCCATGACCTTCCGATCCTTCGCTCTTCTTCGTCTTGCTGGTCTGGGGGGGGGGGGGGGGGGGGGGGGGGGGGGGGGGGGGGGGGGGGGGGGGGGGGGGGGGGGGG
>JAADWV010000638.1:0-18561 GCA_023336295.1 Pythium folliculosum | reverse complement strand
TGAATATAATATTGTGATTGGCTGTAAATCGATCTCTGTCTACTCTAGAAGTTTTTTGTTCTTCATTGGGGCAGTTCGTTTATTTCTTGTCACGAAAGTTCAAGAGTGATGTCTGCTGTGTATTTCTGAAGGTTGTTGTTCATGTTTGGAGTTCTGTCTGTGCGGCAAGTGGTCCCTTTATCTGCCGCGACAAAGCCAGGCCGGCTCAAGTGGTTCAACTCGAGCAAATGAGACGTGTACTGTACGGCACGGTTCATCCAGTGCGGAACTGACAGTCATCATTCCAACACATCCCCCGAGCGCATGCCCAAATGTGAGTGAGCAAGCATCAGACTAAAAGAATGAGGAGGAAGGATTTTGAAGAGTGGCTGGCATAATAGCTGTGACCACGGTGGTCACCACCGTATACTGTACTCCGTCCAGCACCACACCAAGGGCCACAATGTGCGGAACTGAGCAACTTTCCTTTGTACCATCTCCCGAAATAATGTCGCCCAAGGGAAGCAACATCGACGCATGATTGTTTACTTGTTTCCATATCGGTACGTGTTGAGTCCGCCACGGGTGATGATTGGGAACAGCTGGGTGGCAGCCATCGAGCAACGTGGGTCCCGAAAACGGTAGCGTGGCGCTCCCACTGGCAGCGAACGGGACACTGCCATTCAGTGTTTGCGGTTTACTCTGAATGCCAGAGTTCTTGGCAGACAGCCGACTTCGTGGAAATCGTTATGCTCGACTGGACAACAGCACTTCAATATGGATTCGCGAGTGGGGTCTCGATCCAGGGCATTGTGAATATCCCTCTCAGCAAGTCTTGGTCCGCAGTCCAGAGCCCTGCAATCACTGTCAGGTCTGTGATCGGTAGAACTACGGGTATCTTGGGCGTGTCGAGGGGCAAACATGTCGAAAAGAACGTACTCGCACGATTTGCAGCCAGGAACTAGGTCGGCGTCGTCTGCGCGTCCAATATATAACATGCGGTCTTGCGCCTAAATACTGAAAAATCACGAGATGCTGGTCTTGCGGTGCGAGGCCTTGGGAGATGTCTTGAGCGCGCCGCAATGTGCGAACGGGAACTTGAGCGGCGTGCTTCGGTGGTCCAGGACCTGCAACATGCCAACCAGCTCCGTCAGTTTACTTCCAGCCTTGCGCTCATCGCACAATATCATTCCATACCATGAAGCGCCCCGACACTGGACGATAGTACTTCCAAATAACCGACTCGTCGACAAGCGGCAGGCGAATATTGCCGTGGTGATTCCCGTCCGGGATCATACCGCACCGACACGTACTGAGCGACGTGCACGGACCGGGCCGGCGGATCGGCAGCCAGATCGCGCTGCACCTAATGCACACACGCGCGGTGCAGAGCTCAGGATGTTGTCAAGACTAACACAACCGGATCGCCCACATACCTCTCCAAAAAGTCGGCCTCGAACTCGCAATCGTCGCAGTCGACCGTCACGCTCACGACTGCGAAGTCAAACCACTGGAGCGTGAGCCGCTGGTTCACGAGCCGCTCGGCGCGCTCGTCTCCGTTCAGCGCGACGAGTTGCGGCGCCTGCGACGGCAGCCCCTGGCCGGCGCGCATGCCCAGCACGCGGCCCTGCTGGCCGTCTTTCCAGTGCACTTTCATCTCCTGGAAGTCCACGGTGAGCGGCTTGTGGTCGAGGTTCTGGATCACGACGCGCAGCTGCACGAACGTGGAGCCGCGCGGCGACGTCAGCAGCCGGCAGTCCGCGCGGTGCGCGAGCGTGAGCCACACGTCCGCGCCCTGCTGCCGGTTCTTGCCCCAGATCAATTGATTCTGTGTGGACCACGAAAGACGAGCCGTTAAATCCAACGAACCCCGACTCCGTTTACAACCGCCATCACGCCGTACCTTGGAGGTGAACTTGCCGCGCGGCACGAGCCCGTTGCGGTCGAGGTAGCTGTAGAGCTCGGCAAAGTCCTCGGTGCCGCACGCCTTGAGGATCTCGCGCGGCGTCTCGAGCTTCCAGCGGCGCGCGCAGAAGCGCGTCCAGATGCTGTCGCGCCGGCAGACCTCGCGCCAGTACACACTCACATGCCTGTCGAGTATTCGCCCCGTTAGTCCCTTTCCATCTCTTCCCAATGGCCCCAAAAACAGGCGAGGACGTACATGGCCGTGAGGATGTCGCGCGGCGTGAGGAAGCCGGTCACATACTCAAACTAAGTCACAGCAATCTTAGCGGGTCATTCATCGCCCACACAGCCACCATACGCTCACACGTCACACATACCACGTCCTCAGTCACCAGCTCGACCGCGCGTGTCCGCGTCGCCACGACGGCCGCGGTGGTCGTCGTCGTCATCGTCGGTCGTGAGGCTGGAGGTTTGTCCGGCGTTCCGTGCGTTCTACGTGGCCGATTCGCGCCGGGATTTCCGTGAAGTGATTACAGAGAGAGCGAGGCGTGCACTGCCGTGAAGTAGAGTCGCGCTGCCTGGTGTGGACGCAGGCGGCGCCCCGACTTGCAGTTGCGCCGGCGCTCGCGCCATCGACGGCATCCGACGCCGGCCGGGGACCGCGCGAACCAAGCCCACGTTGACCGCGTTCCTGTCTTTGATTGGATTGGTTGAAACAGAGGATTCAACTTGCATCGTATTGGCTGAAATAGATCTGGACGACCTTCCACACCTGTACCGTTCGGATGGTACATAGTACCACTTTGTGAACTCTAGGTGGTACACTGTACCCCTATATCTGACTCGAGATGGGTACGAACGTGCGCAGCCCTGTCTAGCCTCCCGTTACACGGGACGGGGCGCATGACCGCGGGATTCCATACTAAGATCAAGATGTGGGAAAGTGGGTACTCGCGGGGCAGCTGTAACTTCCACAGTGACCGGCCTGAGCCGTTCAGCGAACTTGCATGGAAGCGAGATGTGCCCCTCAAACTAATCTGTCTTTCTTAGTACTATCCGTCATACGCAAGTGTTTTTTGTTGCCTGCTCGTTCAGCAGCACACCACGGAAGCGATTCGGTAGAAGGTCGCTGTCGGTCGACGCCTTTCGCGCGTTCCTGGGGCTTGCGGGCCGTTATCTCTCCCCGCACGTTCCGTTGACAGCACTTCGCTTCGCTCGCGCTCAGTGCGCCCGTTTTCCGCAGTCTCAGCGTGGTCTTAGAACCCAAGTTTCACGCGCCAGAAAACGACACTATCCGATCCAAGCCATCTGAGGAGGCGTCCGTCAATCTCGTTCCCCCTGTCCGCTAGACCGAGTTTCTCGGCATACCACTGGACACTATGGCGACGCATCCGCAGGACCACGTGGACTGGAGCGACTCGACGCCCAACTCGCAGGACGAGAGCTTCTACGCGCCGGCCAAGGCGCCGTCGCTCTCGTACGAGCGCAAGATCCGGCTTCACAAGTACGCCGAGAACCGCGCGCGCTCGAGCTTGGGGCTGCTCTCGGCCGAGAGCAACATTCTGTGGAAGGTGCCCGAATCCAAGGGCGACGTGTTCCTGTTCAAGCCCAGCTCGGACTGGTCCGAGTTCGTGTCGGCCAAGGCCGTGGTGCGCGCGAACGCCACGTTCCCGAACGTGCTCAAGACGCTCTACGATCTCAAGACCAGCGAAAAGTTCAAGCTCTTTCTGCACAAAGTGCTGGGCAACTCGTTCCTGGATGCCGAGGTGCTCGAGGACCTCAACGGCACGGGCGCGTACCCGAGCGCGAACCCGATGCGCGACCCGCGGGACAAGTACAAGCAGGCCGCGATCAAGTGGTGGGCCGTCAAGTCGGGCACGCTCGCGTCCAAGTCGTCCGACTTTTACACGCTCGAATACATTGGCATCGAGACCGTCGGCGGCGAGATCACGTCGTGCTTCTTGTTCCAGGAGTCGCTCGCCGAGGTCGGCGGCATGCCGCAGACGCCCGGGCTCAACCTCGAGCGGTCTCAGTTCGACGCACTTGTGTGCAAGTTTGAGCGCCTGCCGCCCAATGAGGACAACGACGAAGAGTCGATCGCGATCTCGGTTGCGTTCCAGCGACCGCCGCCCATGGTCAGCCTCTTCCGCAGCAACCCGGCCGTCGAGATGGTACTCCAGTTTGCAAGAGGGCTGCGGGATCTTCTTGAAGACCCGCCAGAGCCGCAGGAGATCTCCGTTGCCAAGACAGCGGACTGGATCAAGGACCACGAGCGTCAGTACTGCCTTATCTGTACGCGTAAGTTCTCGTCGATCTTCCGCCGGCGCCACCACTGTCGAACGTGCGGAGAGGTGATTTGCTGGCAGTGCAGTAGCACGATCCGAGTGCCAGCGATCAGTTTCACGCACAACGACACTGGCAAGCAGGTTCTTTCGCGCCACCAGTCCAGTATCCGCGTGTGTAGTCGGTGTGTTGTGTCTCACCAACGTTCCAAGAGCGGGCGCGAGCTGAACAACCAGGAGGAGTTCAAAGATTGGATCCACAAGAACAAGGCCGAAGAGCAGCTCGCTGTTGTGGAGAACCTCCTTGGCGACAACCAGATGAGTCATGGCCCCCCGCCGGTACAGCAGCACGTGGTATTGAGCCCTTCGCATTCGCAGGATCTGTCTGGTCTCAACAACGAGGAAGAAGACCAGCCAGGCCGCTTCTCTCGGAGTCTCAACGAAGACCGAATGCGACGACAAAGAAAGAATGAAGGGCGCTTTGAGGTCGAAGACGAGGAAAAGGAAGACGACGTACGACGGGACAAGGCCTACAGCAGCGATGGTGAAAGTAGCGAGGGCTACCGTCGTGCTGCGGGCTCGCGCCGTGGACCACGCGTACCATCCTCCGCGCGTCCGTCGCAAAACGGCAGCAACCACAACAACAGCTACCGTGAACCCCGTCGTCACAGCGGACAGTCCCGTGAACCGTCGATGTACGAGTTGCGTGAGTCGGTGCCTGGCAACGGCCAACGCATGCGCCGGTCGCAGTCGGAAGCAGTTGTGACGCGAGGGTCCGCTGCACCTCCGCTCCCTCCCATTCGTAACTCGCGTACGACACTTCAGAACCGGCCGCGAAACGAGTCGGGCATGCCTCGTCGAAACACACCTCTGGACGGAAACGGGCGTTTGAGCGGTTCTGGCCGACCATCCCTGGCCTCCCCCTTGCCGCGAGCGCATTCCGCCTCCTCGCAAGAAGCACTCATGTATAACCTGGACCGCCGTACGGGCGTGAGCGAGAAGCTGATGCTTGAGAGTGCTGCGAGCTGCGTGAGTACGGCGTCCGCCTGGGCCACGAGTCGGACCGAGACGCAAGCGATGACATCTGCATTCCAGGAACTTCTCACCAAGCTCGGCAACGATGTGCACTTCCTCGTTGTGGGTTTCTCGACTGGCTTCGACGCGGCCGTGATTGTGGGTTTGCTCCGCCAGCTTGCTCCGGGTGTGCCTTACATTGGTGGCACGATTGCACGCGGCATGTGCGACGAAAACGCATGGGTGTCGGTGAACCGCCACAACGACGAAGGCCTCCTGACGCTGTGGGGCGTCAACGACCCGACTGGCGTCTACACCGTGGTCCATGCTGAGTACTCTCAGAGTGATGCGCGTGAGAAGACTTTTGCGGCCACCAAGACTGCGCTTGCCCGCTCAGAAACCGACATCGACGAGGGCGAGCGCCCGGCGTTTGTCGCTGTGTATGCGTGTCCGCTGTTCGTCGAGAATGCCATCTATGGCATCCGCGAGGCAGTGAACGCGCCCATTGTTGGTGGATGTTCATCCGATGCTGCTAAGCAGCGAGAAGGTGGTGAAATGGACGTGTCGTGGATCCAGATTTCCAGCGGTAGCAGCTCAGATTACACCAAGACGGCCCGCGACGGCCGAGGCGACTGGACCGAGATGGGTCTCGCGTTTGCGTTGTGTTACCCGAGCGTGGAGACATCGGTGGCATGGTTTAGCGGGTACAGTCCGGTTGGTGTCGGCAGCGAGTACTGCATGGGTGTTGTAACCAAGGCCTCCAACAAGACGATCTACGAGATTGACTGCAAGCCGGCGGCAGATGTGTACCATGAGTGGCTCGACGTCGCATCGGACAAAAGCCAGACCGAGATCTCGTCGATCGGCTTCCCGCGTCTCGGAAACCTGCATCCGCTTGGCACGACCATCGACATCGTGTCGGATAACCAACTGACGGACTCGGCTGCGGGATTGAACTCGACTGCATCGCTCCATTCCATGCACTCGTCGGACTGGTCTCGTCTCATCAACATGACCGCGGTCATCACCGGCATCAATGCGGATGGCTCGCTCAGCACCACGAGCTCCGTCGCGCCTGGCACGAACGTTGTCCTCATGGAGACGTCTGCGAAATCGCTCAAGACCGCGATCAACAAGGTAAGCCTTGGACTCCTGCATGGTCTGGCGGCTGTGATTGTCTTTCTGACATGGGTTGGTGTATGTTGGGTTGGTGTATGTTGCTTTCAGATGGGGTCTCAGGCGATGGCGAGCAACAAGTTCCACATCAGCGAGACTGCGGGCTGCCTCATGTTCCTGTCGGCAGGTGTCCAGGCACTGCACGGCCACAAGAGCATGGCAGAAATGGTACGTGTTGCCTGTGTGCTTTGCTGTGAAGATGCGGACAAGTAGTATTCTTACGTGGACATGTTTTACTCAGGTCGGAGCCTACCGCAAATGGTCCGGCGGCGCATGCCTCATGGGTATGACGACGTTCGGCGAGATCGGCCACCTGCCCAACACGACCGACTTCCCGCACTACGACTCGCTCATGTTTGGCGCCATCATCTTCTCCAAGCGGAGTCGCAAGGAGTATCTGTACCTCGGCAACCAGTAGAAACAAAAAACGAGACTCGACGACAGCGTCGCGTTCGTACCGTACAGTTCTGTACCATGATCATCCATCGGAAACCCATGTCACTATCATCCCGTCTCCATGAGCAAAACGAAGTTGAAAAAAATACACGCGTGCCACATAGACAGCAATTTCCTCCTAGTCCGTCATGTCATGTCACCGTCAATGGTGGTATCTTCTGGGAACATGGGTACACTCCGGATTCTGCATTTCCTCCAATAATATCATTTAATACTTTATTTCCACCAATCCAGAACTATCTGTATTTCCTCCAATCATCGTCCGTTGTGCACTCGCAAGTTTCCGCAGGCCGCCCCCTCCCCATTCTTTCCCCCTTCGTCGTGCACACACTGGGCATACTGAGCGCCATACTAAATAGGTGGTAATGGGGGAAACCAGCAGCCGCAAGCGCCGCCGCGGCAGCAGCGCGAGCCGCAGTCGCAGTCGCAGCCGCACGAGAAAGGGCGACCGGAGCGACCGAACGTCCTCGCGGTCGCGCCACGCGCATCGGCGCAACAGCCGCCGCTCGGTGTCGTCGTCGCGCTCGTCGCGGTCGGCCGCGTCGTCGCGTTCGCGGTCTCGCTCGCGCTCGCGGTCGGCGTCGCGCCGCGACAAGGACAGCCGCAAGCACGCGCGCGCGCGCCGCTCGTCGTCGCCGTCGTCGCGCCGCGACAAGCACCGCAAGAAGAGCAGCAAGAAGAGCAGCCGCGACAAGGAGAAGCGCCGCCGCGACCGCGAGAGGGATCGTGATAGGGACCATCGCGACCGATCGCGCTCGCGGTCACGGTCGCGCTCGAAGCCGCGCAAGGAGAAGAAGAGCGAGGACGCCGCTGTGGCGACGCCATCCGCAGCTGTGGCGGCTCCTGCTGAGGCGAAGCCGCTCGCTGGATCGCAACCCACGACGGTGGTGGCTACCCCGGCGGCTCCGGTGGCGGACAAGCCCGTTAGTGCGCCTCGCCGTAGTCGCAGTCGTAGTCGAGGGCGTGCAGCGTCTAAGCTGGCGCCTCATCCGGTAGTCGTGAACGAGAAGAAGAAGGAAGCGCCCAAGCCGCTGACGTTCTCGGGCATCTCTCTCAAGGCCACGAAACCGAAGACCAATGGGTTTGCGAGTGCTGCCACAGTGGTCCTCCAGGACAATGCATCGTCAGACAACACATCCGTGGACGACGAGAAGCAACGTCGACGAGATAAACTCAAGCTCTGGCGGGAGCAGCAGCTCAAGCAAAAGGAAGGGGAGGAAGAGCAGAAGAAGCTCGTGAGTAACTTCCTTGCAGCGGACGACCCCGTCCCGAAACGGATAAAGCTGTGGAGTTTGGACGCAGCGGGTGAAGAGAAGCACGAATCGCTCGAGGAGAAACAGAAGCGTGAGAAGCAGCAAGAAGAGCAACGGCAACGTGAGCAGAAGGTCGTCGAGGAAGTGGATCCGCTCGACGCATACATGGCCGGACTCGTCGATGAAGCGGCCATCCAGCAGTCGATCGTGAATCCTGCGGCTAACGTGATCTCGCTCGATGAGATCCAGTCCCAGGAGAAACTTAACATCTATGGAACGTTTTTGCCGCCAGCCGAAGAACCTCAGCGTGTGAGCAGCACGAGAAAACCGAAGCAAACGGCCAAGCCCGACGATGTTGTAGCTAAATCGAAGGAGACGGAACAGGAACGTGAGGCGCGTGAGGAGCGTGAACTGAAGGAATTCATGCGAGCACTGCGTGAAAAGCGAGAACACGAAGAGAAAGACGCTGTGTCAGCGAAGACGGAAGTTGCGGAGTCGGATGGTTCTAGCGCCGTGGTGAAGAAGGATGATACTGGTCGCATATATCAAGACGATAACGAAGACTTTCTCGGTGAAGAAGGAGCGAACGTTGACCACCGATCCGCGTTGGAGATTCTGCAGGAAGCGCAGAAAAAGAAGGACATCCAAGCTGTTGACCACTCGCAAGTCGAGTACATCCCATTCCAGAAGAAGTTCTACATGGTGCCAAACGAGATCAAAAGTCTTTCTGAAGACGAGGTTCAATCTATTCGAGACGAGTTGGAGATCAAGATCCGAGGCAAGAACTGTCCTCGCCCGCTTGACAAGTGGACGCAGTGTGGATTTAGTGTGCGTATGCTGCAACTCATCCAGAAGCAAGGTTACACCGAACCGTTTGCGATTCAGAGACAAGCTCTCCCAGCGATTATGTCTGGCCGTGATGTGATTGGCATTGCCAAGACCGGCTCAGGCAAGACTCTCGCCTTCCTGCTCCCAATGTTTCGACACATCCTTCACCAGCCGCCGTTGAAAGAAGGTGAAGGTCCCATTGGTTTGATCATGGCTCCTGCTCGCGAGTTGGCCCAACAGATCTATGTTGAGGCGAAGAAGTTTGCGAAGGGTCTAGGAATGCGCGCGACCGCTGTGTACGGTGGATCTTCGGTCTCCGAACAAATTGGGAACCTGAAGCGTGGCTCGGACATCGTCATTTGTACTCCTGGGCGGATGATCGACATTTTGTGCATGAACGCGGGAAAGATGGTGTCGTTGAAGCGTGTCACCTACGTCGTGCTCGACGAGGCTGATCGCATGTTTGACATGGGCTTCGAGCCCCAGATAACGAAGATCATGATGAATATTCGACCTGACCGCCAGACTCTTTTGTTCTCGGCAACATTCCCGAAGGCGGTCGAGACATTGGCGCGAAAGGTGCTCAAGAAGCCAGTTGAAATTACTGTTGGCGCGAGAAGCACGGCTTCCGGGGATATTGTACAATACGTCGAAGTGCGCGAAGAGAAGGACAAGTTCATGCGCTTGTTGCAGCTGCTCGGTCTCTGGTATGAGAAGGGTAACATTCTCGTTTTCGTCAACACTCAACAAGCATGCGACCAGCTTTTCCAAGATCTTATGAAGGCCGGCTACCCAGGACTTTCGTTGCATGGTAACGCCATGTGTGTCCCGCTGCTCATCCATGATCACAATCCATTGACTCGTGTTTGTTCCCCACAGGTGGTAAAGATCAGGTCGATCGAGACTTCACAATCGACGATTTCAAGCGAAAGGTTCGAACGCTGATGGTGGCGACGAGTGTTGCTGGCCGTGGTCTTGATGTCAAAGATCTCGTCTTGGTTATCAACTATCACTGCCCGAACCATCTCGAGGACTACGTGCATCGTGTCGGTCGAACTGGAAGAGCAGGCCGAAAGGGCACAGCGTACACATTCATTTCGCCTGACGTACGTCCATTACTGCAATCCTTGATCAGGGTTCTGGAGTTAATATTGTGTTTGTGTTGTAGGAGGAAGAGTATTCTGTCGACCTCGTCAAAGCTCTCGAAAGCGGGAAGCAAATCGTCCCACCGGAGCTCACCGAGCTGGCAGACAAATTCAAGGAGCGAGTTCGTAAAGGAGAAGCTCGCTACCATGGCAGTGGCTTCAAGGGCAAGGGTTTCACGTTCGACGACAGTGAGAAGAATGAAGCCCAGCGCACTGCTGATATGCAAAAGCGCCAGTACGAGTTGCAAGAGGGAATCGCTGTTGAGGTACGTGTCGCACTCCCGCCAGGGTCGTACTTTGCTTGGACTAACACAAGATGTGGTTCCACAGAATCACGATGCTAGTGATGACGATGATGATGAATCGGTGGAAGATGCTCCTGCAGCTTCTGTGGCAACACCATCGACACAACCGACGCCGAGTGTACCCCTCGACAGCGAGGCTTTGTCTGCCGTCCGAAAAGCGCAGCAAATAGCGCAAATCCTGGATCGTCAGTACAAACAAAGTCAATCGAGCACATCCGGTGTCGATGACGATAACCACTTTGACGAAGAGCTCGAGATCAACGACTACCCACAACAAGCGCGTTGGAAAGTCACCCAGAAGGAGGCCACGGAGCGCGTCGCTGAACTTACTGGTGTCGCAATCATCACGCGCGGATCGTACGTACCTGCTGGCCGTAAGCCGAATCCGGGAGAACGCAAGCTTTATCTGGTACGTTGTGCTATGATGCATTTTATTGAAAACGAGAGCTGTGCAACGCTAACAATCATTCGCTTTCTCTAGGCCATTGAAGGACCGTCGCGAGTTGCGGTTCTCGACGCGAAGAGGGAGCTTCAGCGGATATTGGACGAGACGACACTTCAAGTCGGCCTCGGCGGTGATCGCTACGGCAAATACAATCTGTAAGGTGGTTGCGATGATCGAACAATAAACAGTAAACTGACGTGGAGATGAGGCACGAGGTATGAAGAAGCTTATGTAGTTGGGCGAAGAGGGATCAGAGCTACACGGAGGCTTGGTGTTAATTAATATGACTGTGTATGGTTGATTGACAGAAGGGCATGAAGACGTGCGGATGATACAAGGATGTACGTCTAGTTTGCGTGTGTCCGGGTGGGTTTCATGGCAGAGACAGGTTCTCCGACACGGGGACTCTAAACCCGTCCAGGCAGACGACATCGCTCACATCTTCAGGAGATAGCACAAAGGAAGACGGATCGAATGCAGCGATGTCGGGCGACGAAAACTGCGCGTACACTCGAACCCCTTGCGAGTGGAGAGACACCGTCGGGTACAGATCAACACGAGACGGGAAGCAAAATCGCGCAATCACGATATCGCCGTTGCTGCCTCGCACCGCTTGGCCGTTCACGCTAAACTGGACAATAGCTTCTGCGACTGCGTTCGTCGCGCTGTCAGCCCCTTCGACAGTTCCATTTTGGTAAGAGTCATCGTGAATGTACACAAGCACGCCCACCGTCGACGGGCATGAGTACTCGCGGTCAACGGCTTGGAAGGTGCGCTGCTGACCACCAACGAGCACCTGACCAGTCGAGTAGAAGCCCACCTGTCGATCACGATCCAAGTCAGTATTACCGGTCACCACCAAACGACACACCTGAGCCAGCTCGTCCGTACCGAGTTTCGCGCGGTGCCCACGAGCGTGTTGAGGAGCATTGATCGAGGAGCAATGCCGATGCAGGCGCTGATCTCATCTCCTCTGCCACTCGAGCCGCTACGCAAGAGCCCCGAACTGCCGACAAGACCGCTCGCGATCACGGGCGACGGTGCGCTCGACAAATCCATCTCGAAGTAGACATATCGGTTCCGCAGTATCGGCACCGTGCCTCGTACACTTCGGTATAACCCCGGGCCCTCCTATCATGATCACACAGCACCATAAATGTCAGTCAGCACAAGCCAGCGTTAAGGTCTGCACCACCCCGTATCCCTCACCTTGACGGCGCAGTTGCGCCCGCAAATCAAGTGCACCTCCTGGTCGCACTCGTGCTTGTTGAATCGTGGGATCTGACGGTTTCGCTCGCCCGTGATGTTCACAGCACGCTGAAGGCGCAGCTTGTCACGCGCCTGGTACAGCACGTCGTCGAAATAGTTGGAGTAAATGAGCTCAAACTTCCTCCGCTCGCGTGGCGATGCCGGGATCGACCGCGGCGAAGACGAGGACGGACCACTAGACGATGACGACGAAGACAAAGCTTGATCCGACTGTGCTGCCGTATCCAATAGCCCCTCCCCATCCGGGCTGTAAACCGACGCGTGCTTTTGCTCCTCGTAGTGGTGGTGTATCAGCCCGTTTCGCCGCGCGCTGTTGCTGCCGTGGGACGGCGGAAGCCGCACGGTCGCCTCGAACGACCGCAGCGGGATCTCGAAATGCATAAACTGCTGTATCCGGCGATTGATGTTCACCGGCACCATGCACTCCTTCTCGCGGTACTCGAGCACGACCGCCGTCACTACCATTCACACCGCACAGAACAATGGTTAGCACCCCCAATAGCAAGCGACAGGATCATACCGCACAGAAGACCTACAGCTCGAGTCGTCCATGTAGTGGTCTAGCCTGGCGCGCTTGGCCCGGCGCAGCGTCGCTTCTTGGGTTGTTGTACTGTCTGGTACCGCCGGGGCGGCGGCGCTGCTGCCGAGCCGCAGCGTGCGCTCGACCATGTCGAAGATGCGGCAGAACAGCGAGCAGGCCGTGGGCACGCCCGGGAAGCGCAGGATCAGGATAAATATGCGGCGGCACGTGCCAACTGTGCCGGCGAACGCCAGGTCGTTGAGCCATTTCATGACTAGTGAGACCGAGAGAGAGGGTCATACAGCACACGTCACATATTTGTTCCAGAGGAGAGCAGAGAGAACAAAAACACACACACACACACAAACTCACCTGCGAGAAGCCAGTGGACGAAGCCGCGGACCTCCTCGGGCTTGGCGACGTCCGTCCACGTGTCACTCTCGGCGATGCGCTCGCCCATGCGCTCCGCCTGCTGGATCTTGTCGCAGCTCGCGGCGGGCAGCGGCCGCGTGAGCGAGCGGTCGACCATTTTGCTCAGTCGGCGCTTTAGGTCCTTCACGAGCGCCGTCGGCAGATGCAGCTTGGTCTGGAGACTATCAAGCGCCTCCAAAAAGCCGATACAGACCAACAAGAACTAAAGAGGCGCGCATGCACACACACAGAACGTTTTAGTCGCGGAGCAGATGAGGAGACCACGACGGCTGAGAACAAAAACATCATGAGCGCGCGTACCGTTTCTTTGGTGTCGTGGACCGACCGCATCGCAAACGAGCACGCGTTGGCGCCGACGGCGTAGAGCGTGGACGGCGGCGCGAGGCGCGCGTGGGTCGCGGCGCTGGCCTTGAGCGACGTCGAGAGGGCCGGCACCGCCCGGACGGCAGCGACAGCGCCATGGCTCATACCTGGTCTCTTGCGCTGTACGATGGGGGTTTCAGGTCACTAACCGTTCGTGGATATCGGTGAAGAATTGCTACGGCGGAGATGGTCGGAGCTGAGCGGAGAGCAGCGCTAAACCCTCCCCCTCCTCTGGTCTGGTGGGGGGACGCTGACGCGCGGCTGTGGGCGGGTGAGAGGGAGCGCTCTCAGGCGGAGTACGGTCGTCGATCGAAATGCGCAGCGAGGGGAAGTTGTTCTCCGCTCCTCCGCTCCTCCGCTCCTCTTCAAGCGTCCGTTCTCCCCCAGCTGCTGTGGATGGCGCCGTGATTTGCTCCTCCCCCAGTTCTGCGTGTGGGGGCACAAGGCGTCTTTTGCTGGCTTTCGATATCCTTCCAGTTCGCGGGCCGGTGGCTTCTTGGTTGTTGGGGCGGTCGGTCGGAACACTTTTTAGACTGCGTGGCGCCGTCGCGTTCCAAAGTTCAACTCAGCCAAGACCAAGCAAAAAAGAAGAGGCAACCATCTACTGAGATAAGACCCAAAACAAAGAAAGAAAAAGAAAGAGGAAAACCCTTTTCTGCTTCGAGGCACATTGCGACCCCCCGGAACCACGCTGCCCATGTTCACGTTGAACTAAACGGCGACCGAGAATAGCGCGGAACAACAAAAATTGAGGCACCGTCATCTGTGAAGGCGACGTCGTTGGTGTTCTATATTTTTTTTTCAAATTCTCTTTTCACAAAGCATTCTCGAATCCCCCCATCGTGGGAATCTCCCTGTGGACATTCAGTCTGAATGAAGCCTTCCTCCCGTGGCAAGCCACTCACTCCCATGATGTCCTGCGTTCCTGGGCGTGGACGACATTGCGTCACGCAAAGCACTACGCGCGTGGACATTCGATAAAGTGTCGACGTTCGATATTTCCCAGCGAAGGAACCGAGTCTGTGACGCACCTTCCGCGCAGACTCCATGCTGCCAACGAATCTGGATCCAGGGAACATGCAGCCGCCGTTCGCGCGGTCAGCTACGTGACGCACGTACGTATCACCACGGCCGCGGCGCCGCATCTACAGAGGAGATTCCACATGGAAGTCCGTGGGCCAAGACGAAAAGCAAGACGCAACAACGATCCGTTGGGAGGAGATGCAAGTGGAGGGCGGCTTGTGCCAAGAAGCGATAGTATGTAAACGCCTCGTACTGTATTACTCCACATATCTGCCGCACCACTTGCGTCCAGTCGGTCGCACGTCTAGAAACGTCCTGGCGTCAGACCCGTGCGTTCGCCCGCGGGACGCCTCGTCTGGCGCTGTATCCATTCTCACGACAAATCATCGCGCGACGGCTTCTGGTCGACCACCAAGGCGAGCGCGGTGCGGCGCACGGCGGCGCTCACGATTGCGAGCTGGCGGAACGCGGCGAGCTGGTGCGCTTCGAGCGTCTGTAGTTGCTGCTCGTAACTCGAGCGTTCGGCGTCGACCCGTATGAATACGTCCGCGCCCGCACTGGTGGCTACGGCCTCGTCCATCTCGTTCGTGGCCGCGTCCAGAGCGGTGCGCTGCTGCTCGATCGCCACGTGAATGACGCGTAGCTGGTGGTGGTGCTCAGTCTGCTTTGCCGGGTCGTCGAGCGGCGTGTCGCCCGGCTGCAGCGGGAACGAGGGCTCGCTGCCGTGGAGATGATGCAGTAGCTTCGCGACGGCGAGCGTGCGGCGCTGCGAGAGCTCCACCAGTGCGATGCGGAGCCCCGCGAGCTCGCGCTGGCACGCGTCGATCTCCTCGGCAGAGGCGCCGCGCTTTCGCGAGCGCTGCCAGAGCGCCGCGTGGTCCAGCTCGGCGCGGAAGACTTGTTCGCTCAGCTCGTGGTACACTTGGATCAAGCCGATGCTGATGTTGTCGTTGTCGAGAAGCGACGACGGTAGTGCCACCGACGACGCTGCCCACGCAGACGACACCGATGGCTCTGCTTTGACCGGCGCGGTCGGTGGCGCCGGGCTGGCTCTCATGGTGTGGCCGTCGTCATTTTCGTTGTCGTCGTTGTCGCCAGTGAGGTCCACAACTTCGATCTTCTTCGCCCATGTGCGTTTCGCGACCGGTTGTGGCGCGACGCGTTCGGTCTTGATCTCTACGAGCGGAGCCGGCTCCGGTGGTGACACTGAAGGCAGCGGCGCCTGCAGCTCCTCCGTGGCTGGTGGTACCGCATCGTCGCGTCGATCCGCCCCATTCGCTGACGCGAGGTCGTCATTATCGGGTCCATGGTGGAGGCGCACTCGCTCCATCTTGATCTGTACAGCCTCCTCCTCCCGTGTCGTCTCCACACGGGCGTGGTCACTCGCAATAGGAGGCAACGTGCCTTCATCAGAGGTCAGCACTGATGGCATATCTGAATGCTGTTGCTCCTCGGTGACGCGGGGCGCCGGAGTGTCAGCGCTTTCTGTCTTCACCGGCACCTCTGGCAGCATCTCCATTTCTGGCAGCATCTCTCCCGGTGGCCCTGTGACTTCGTGTCGGTGCGTCCCACTCACCGGCGTGACGTCATCGCCCTCAGGGCCCCGGAGGTGGACACGCTCCATCTTGATCTGCACAGCCTCTTCCTCTCGCGTGGTCTCCTCCATAGCAGCGTCTTTGTCTGCTCCATGAGGAAACTCGTCTTCGTCCGAGGTCTCGTCATCGTCATGGACTGGTGACAACGGCAAGAAGTCTGGCAGCGCGCCGGCCTCTTGCTTGACCACCGCTTGGATCTGCGCGACCGCATGCTGCTGGCGACGCCGCGCGCGCTTGGCGGCCTCTCGAATGTCGACGCCCCATACTTGTTGGCGCAGCGACGCGACGGACGCGCCTACAGTCCAACCCCACTCACCTCTAATCAGCCCCAACCGCATCCTTTCGGAAGCCACGAGACTATCGGTTGCTCACCTTCCATACAGACGAGAATGTGCGTGCGCATGGTGTCATCGGTGTCATGCGCTGCGGCGCAGCACAAGTCGCACTGGTACTGCTCGCAGTCGCGGCAGAAGATGTCGGGACCACTCATTTGGCACTCCTGGCAAACTGGTGGCACGCCACGGCACACGTGAGCATGGCCATCGCATAGAGCTCTCATATACAACACATAGCCGCACCGTTGCATGGCTCGCACACCTCGCGGTGCGCCTCTGGATCGCTCACCGCGCTGTGCGCCGTGGCCTCACAGGCGTGGCAAAACTGCTGGTTGCATCGATGGCACTGGATGTCGGCGAACGCCGTGACGCACACACCGCACCGCAGCCGCTTCAACTCTGGTCACGCATTGTTTAGACTACGATCTGCCAGCATACGAAGCGTCAGCAGCGGAGACGTACCATGGGGCTCAAGATCCGAGCTGTAGAGCGGCAGTTCCCAGCCAACGTCCATTGTGATGCCGCGGGATTTGTGTTTGCTGGGGTTTCCTTCCCCAACAAAATCGAATCGCTAGTCAAAGCCTATCATCTTCATTTCAACCAATCAACGATAGCTGATCTAAATACTGATCAATTAGAATATTCCAAACTCCTTGATTGGTCAATATAGGATCTTTGAAGTGACATGCTTCAGTTGTCCCAACGTGAGAAGCGACGAGAAATCGAAGCCCAAACAACGCGAAGAGCTCCTTCGTCGGCGCCACTTGCGATTCCCCCGCCTCCACCCCCACGCACGCGCCATGGAGATCCAGTTCCACGCGCCTAAGATCCGCTGGCTCACACCGCGCACCAAACCGGAGGTCGCGCCGACGTCCGTGCCGCGCGCGAGCTCCGTGTCGGTCGCGTTCCCGCAGCGCGACGCGGAGACCAACGCCGTCCAACGCCGCGTCACGCGCCTGCCCTGCGCTGTCTCGCTGTCGTTTGAGGACGAGCAGGCGCTGCTGCAGCACGCGGTCGAGTTCAAAGTGACCTGCGATGGCCGCGAGATCGCGACCCACAGCGTCGCACTCGCCGACTGCCTCCCGCTGCTTCAAGACACACAAGTCGAGTGGCACAGCCGCGTCTCGTCGGTAAGATCGGCGAGACCCTCGAGACACTGTTGGGTATCCTGTGATGATGAGAATGCTGTGCGCTGCGCGTAGGCAAAGGAAGAGACCGAGGTCCACGTCACCGTGCCGATCACCACGAGCCGCCGCCCGCGCGAGGCCATCGCGAATGCCTTGGTGTACCGCGATCACGCCGTGTCGCTGGCGCAAAAGGTAAGACCACGCTGATTGACTCTGTCTGCCCTTAAAGCGCTCTAACCCGTCGTGCTCGCATCTGTCTGTAGCTCGCGCTCCACAAGAACACGGTGGCGATCGGCCTGCTGCCGCCGATCCTCGGCTGCTTCGCCGGCGTGCTGCTCACGGCGCCGCTGTGGGTGCCGTTCACGCTGTTTGTGGGCATCATCGGGCTCCCATTGTGGGTCGTCGTGGGCGTCGCGGCGTCCCTGCTGATCGCGATCTCGGCGGTCTCGAGCGTCGTCACGGTCAAGGCCATCCAGTCGCGCCGCGTCAAGGCCGCCGTCCGCGAGCTCGCGCAGAGCCCCAGCGGCCAGTACGTGCTGTTTGCCAACTCGGGCAACACGAGCGTGCCGTCACCGGCGCAGCTCGCGGAGCGCGTCAAGATTTACGTGAACCAGGAGCCGTCGCGCAAGCTGCTCGCGAGCCTGGTCGTGGATTTCATCGGCAACGCGACGTTTGTCGTGCCGGGCCTCGGCGAACTGGCCGATCTGTTCTGGGCGCCGGCCTCGGCGTCGCTGGTCGGAGCCATGTACTCGGAGTCGACGCCCTCGGCCAAGTACTTTGCGTTCATCGAGGAATTTTTGCCATTTACGGACTTTGTTCCGACCGCAACGCTCGCATGGTACGTGGCACCAGCGCTGGGTTTCTCGATATTTCAGGAGAACGTTTGAGGATAGACCAATTGACGTTATGGCTTGTTGTGGCGGACGCAGGTTGAAGGAGAACCTCCACAAGGAGGATTTCAAGAACCTCGTTGGCAAGTTGGTGAGTGGCGCCAACATGAAGACCGAGTAACAACGAGAAAAATGGTGGCGTAATTTATAAATTACGCCACCATTTTTCTCGTTGTTACTCGGTCTTCATGTTGGCGCCACTCACCAACTTGCCAACGA
>JAADWV010000637.1:0-18568 GCA_023336295.1 Pythium folliculosum | reverse complement strand
TCGTCGAACGAGAGCTCAAGCGGCGCCGGCCTGTACGTGATGCTCTGCGTGGGCGCCGCCGCGATGGTGGCCGGCTCGGCGATCTTTGTGATCCGCAAGAAGAAGCTGGCGCTCGAGGCGCTCGACGAGAAGACGCCTCGCTCGACGACGGCCCGCGCGACGAACGCGTTCGCGCTCTCGACGCCGCAGGAGAGCACGGTCCTCTAGACCAGCTCACTTTCAGCGTCCACTACCGGCGCTGTGGCCGCGTGTGGCCATCCAGTTTTGCTTTTGGGTCTCCTCCGTACCCGACATGTGTGCCGATCGGATACGGAGTCTGTGTGTAGTGTGCGTGTTGGGAGCGTAATGAGTGTTTTTAGTCGCTCGCCGCGTCCGTGGGTTGTTCAGGCACCTGTCAGCAGACGGAGGATTCCTTCTTCTTCCGCACACACAATCATCGCCGGTCATCATGGCCATCGTACCTGGAATTCTTCGCGCAAGACGGTCCAGACGGTCTGGCAGACCGTCATGCCGAAGATCCATCCACAAGCGAGAACCCAGCAGCGGCCATGTCGGTCTGTTTGCTGGGTGGAAAAAGTGACGCGTCCGCATGGCCATGGTGCTCACGCCAGCCGCGTGGAAAAGCCACGGCCGGGCAGCAACCGCAGCCCTATCGACCAATTGCGGCCGTCCAAACCGGCTTTGTAGCGTATCGGACAATACAGGGTGAAACAGCAACTTGGATAAAGTAGGCCTTTCTAAACATGATATATTGAGATATTGCCAAATGTATCGGTTATAACAGGCCCTGAGATAATTGGTTGGCCACGTGCGCGCACAGCCGGGCCGGATTAAAACGCGTGAACTGGCGTTGTGCTGGCTAGTGCAACCAGCCGCGGCCGATACAACGCGACGCTGTGGCGTGGCGGGGGGCGTGTGCAACCACCGCCCTCCAAGTTGGAGGGAAGGAACCAACCGGAAAGCGCGGAACGGCGGCGGGCGATCCGCTCTTCTCTCGCTCGTCTGTTTGGATGCGTGTGTGCTGGCACGACACAGCGCACGAGACTGGCGGCGTGCGAGCGGCGAGCGACTCGACCACTCGCGATTCTCGCTCGGCTCCCACGCACGTGTGAATCGTTCAGCGCCCCACGACGGCCCTCCTGCTTCCCCCGAGCGACGAGGACGCGTACCGAACTAAAGCAGCACCACTAGACACTTAGACGACAGCGATGTGGACCTTCGTGAAGACGACGTTGGCGCTCGGCGCCGTGGCCGCCGCGACCGCGAGCGCCATCAAGGTGGAGCTCGTCAACATGTGCGCCGACGAGTTCGACCTCTCGCACCTCGGCGCGGGCTCGATCATCAGCGTCGAGAAGTTCGCCCCCGGTAGCACAAAGACCAAGGAGATCCCGATGGAATCCCACAGCCAGCTCTTCAAGGCCGGCACGGGCTCGCAGGCGACGCGTACGTTTGGGCGCGCGGCCCGATTGCTGGAAGCGATAGACTAGAGGTGCTAACGGTGGATCCTCTTGCTTTGTCTTGCTACAGTCGCGGAGATCACGGTCGCTGGCGGAAAGGTCTGGCTCGACATCAGCATCATCCCGACGGGGAAAGTGGGCGTACGTGCTGCTGTGAACGGTGTGATCCACATCTTGTCGCTAACTTGCTTTTGTTCGATAGCCCGGCCACTGCATGGGCTTTGATGAATGCAAACGCGTCACGGGCGGCCACAGCTACAACTACCCCATGCAGATCGTGCCGTCGCAGGGCGCGAGCGGCCAGTTCCCGACGTGCAAGTCGATCACGTGCATGTACGACGGTTGCCCGGAGGCCTACCTCTTCCCGGACGACAAGAAGACCAATGTCTGCCCGGGCAACACCGATGCGAAGGTGATTTTCTGCCCGGGTGGCCCCGGCGGCAAGACGCCCGAGCCGTCCACGCCTGCGCCGACGACGCCGGCGCCCACGACGCCCGAGCCGACCACGCCGGCTCCGACGACCCCGGCGCCGGCCGCCACGGAGAACAGCGTGCTCTCGTCCGACGGCTTCCTCGGCGGCAGCGGATCCGGCAACGGAACCGCTTCGGTCGGTGAGGACCGCAGCCTCGACCTTGAGGCCGGTGCGGCGACGCCCGCGCCGACGGAGGCCCCTGCCCCGACGACCGAGGCCGTCTCCGTCGCTGGTGCGCCGCAGCCCGTGGTGGAGGTGACGACCAAGTCGTCGAACGACAGCACGACCGGCGCCGGCTTCTACGTGCTGCTTTCGTTTGGCGCTGCCGCGATGGTTGCCGGCTCGGCGATCTTCGTGATCCGCAAGAAGAAGATGGCGCTCGAGGCGCTCGACGAGAAGACGCCTCGTCCGACGACGACCCGCGCGACGAACGCGTTCGCGCTCTCGACGCCGCAGGAGACCACGGTCCTCTAGAGCGGAGCCTGCGACCGCTAGCATGGCTCCGCAAGGCCTCGTGCGCCTCCTTGTACGTCAGGTGTTCCCCGTGCCATCATCTTCAATCCATGTGAAAGGATCCACATTTTTCAAACACATCCATTTTTTCCCTTCTCGACGCTCTCCATGGAACACCTACCACAACCCAGTACATGCGGCATGGATGAGCCAAATATACTGAATTAGCAACTTATAAAGCATCTGACATGCTGAATTGAATCGCGTGCAATTCATTGTAGAGTGATGGTCCCAAATGAATTGAGCTCACGCGTGCGAACCAACCAAATCAATCGTTGGTGGACTGAAGAGCAACAAAGCGAGTCAGGCGTCTCGTTACACAGTATTCCAGGAAGCCACCGCCCGCCGACGCCGCCGTCGCCGTCGCCGCCAAGCACCTCGAACCGCCGCCGTTGTTACCATGCGTATCTACTCGTGCTACTTCTGCTCGAGCCCGGTGTACCCGGGCCACGGCATCACATTCGTGCGTAACGACAGCAAGATCTTCCGCTTCTGCCGAAGCAAGTGCCACAAGAATTTCAACCGCAAGCGCAACCCGCGCAAGGTGAAATGGACCAAGGCGTTCCGTAAGGCCGCCGGCAAGGAGATGGCGCTCGACACGACGTTCGACTTCGAGAAGCAGCGCCACCGTGCGGTCAAGTACGACCGCGAGCTCATGGGCGCGACGATCCACGCGATCGAGCGCGTGCAGCAGATCAAGGAGAAGCGCGAGGCGCAGTTCTACAAGAACCGCATGAAGGCCAGCAAGGGCTTCCAGAAGGAGCGCGACCTCAAGGAGCTCGAACAGAACATCGAGCTCATCGAGCCGGCCGCCGCCGCGCTCAAGGACAAGGCGCAGCTCAACGTGGCGTCGTCGTCGGAGAAGACCGCCGCGCACGAGGACGGCGCGTCGTCGATGGTGCTCGATCAGTAACTTATGCCGTCCTCCATCCACCCCACCCCACACACAACTGCCTGATACACTTCACATTTTACAGAAAGCCACTCCCCCCCTCTGCGTGCGTTTGTCCCCAATAGACTGGAGCGGTGTTGTTGCGTCTTGTTATGCCCATTTTCATCCGCCATGGCATGCCCATCGTTGGCATCCCTTCGGCGATGATTGACCTTTGAAAGTACCGTTGTGTACCTGATATTTAATACTCTACCAAACCGCATGGGACATCTATGCGTTTCGAGAGGTTCGTCGTTTGAACCAGCCATCGGGGCAGCTCTCCAGTGGGGTAGGACCGATCACCCGCACTCACTTGTGGTTGGCAGTTAGTTCCAAGGCTCCGCCGGTCGCTCCCCTCCGCCTCCGCTCCGCCCCGCGAATCCTCCGCCGCCGCCGCGCCGCGCGCTCCCCTCCGACCGCCGTCGTCCCCTCCTCTCCCCTCCTCTCCCCCGCCGGCCACCATGAGTGACAAGCTCACGCGTATCGCGCTCGTCAGCACGGACAAGTGCAAGCCCAAGAAGTGTCGTCAGGAATGCAAGAAGTCCTGCCCCGTCGTGCGCATGGGTGCGTCCCTCGCTCCGCTCCCCTCCTCTGTGGTCCTCTCCTCCCTCCTCCCTTCGCTAACATCCCCTGTCCTCCCCCTTCTCTAGGCAAGCTCTGTATCGA
Organism: Pythium folliculosum; assembly: GCA_023336295.1. NCBI lineage: Eukaryota > Oomycota > Peronosporomycetes > Pythiales > Pythiaceae > Pythium > Pythium folliculosum. The sequence continues at coordinate 14,529 of JAADWV010000637.1, read as the reverse complement.
GGTCACGCCCAAGAGCAAGGTCGCGTTCATCTCGGAGGAGGTGAGTGCATTCTGGGGGTCCAGGGGCTTGTATTTAGGTGTACTCATGGCATCTTGGACCTTGTGTAGCTCTGCATCGGTTGCGGTATCTGCGTGAAGAAGTGCCCGTTTGAGGCCATCGACATCATCAACCTGCCCAAGGACCTCGACAGCAACACCACGCACCGCTACGGTGCCAACACGTTCAAGCTGCACCGTCTGCCCATGCCGCGCCCGGGCCAGGTGCTCGGACTCGTCGGCACGAACGGTATCGGCAAGTCGACGGCGCTGCGCATCCTCGCCGGCAAGCTCAAGCCCAACCTCGGCCGCTACGACAACCCGCCCGAGTGGCAGGAGATCCTCACGTACTTCCGCGGCTCGGAGCTCCAGAACTACTTCACGCGCATCCTCGAGGACAACCTCAACGCCATCACCAAGCCGCAGTACGTCGACAACATCCCCAAGGCCGTCAAGGGCAAGGTGCTCGAGATCCTCTCGGCCAAGTGCGCCAAGAAGGACCAGCTGCACCACTTTATGTCGGAGCTCGACCTGCTCCACGTGCAAGACCGTGAGATCGAGCACCTCTCGGGTGGTGAGCTCCAGCGCTTTGCCATCGCCGTCGTCGCTGTGCAGAAGGCGGACATCTACATGTTTGACGAGCCGTCGTCGTACCTCGATGTGAGCCAGCGCCTCAAGGCCGCGCTCGTGATCCGCTCCATGGTCGAGAACAACAACAAGTCGTACGTCATCTGCGTCGAGCACGATTTGAGTGTGCTCGACTACCTGTCCGACTTCATCTGCGTGCTCTACGGCATGCCCAGCGCGTACGGCGTCGTGACCATGCCCTTCAGCGTGCGTGAAGGCATCAACATCTTCTTGGCCGGTTTCGTGCCGACCGAGAACCTGCGTTTCCGCCAGGAAGAGCTCACGTTCAAGGTCGCGCAGACCGCGGACGAGTACGCGTCGAACGACGGCGTCGCCGCCAACACGTTCAACTACCCGGCCATGACCAAGACGCTGCTCTCGAAGAAGAAGGAGACGACCTTCAAGCTCCACGTCGAGGAAGGTGACTTCACCAACTCGGAGATCATTTGTATGCTCGGAGAGAACGGAACCGGTAAGACCACGTTCATCCGCATGCTCGCCGGTCTGCTCAAGTCGGACGAGATGGAACAGGCCGAGGCGGAGAACGACGAGGACAAGCTCGACGCGTGCGCGCTGCGTTACGACACCTCGGTGGTCAGCTACAAGCCGCAGAAGATCGCGCCCAAGTTCCAGGGCACGGTCCGCGAGCTGCTCCACCGCCGTATCCGTGACGCGGTCATCCACCCGCAGTTCGCGACCGACGTGACCAAGCCGCTCAACCTCGACAACATCATCGACCAGGCCGTGCCGTTCCTGTCGGGTGGTGAGTTGCAGCGTGTCGCGATCATTCTCTGTCTCGGCAAGCCCGCCGACATCTACCTCATCGACGAGCCGTCGGCCTATTTGGACTCGGAGCAGCGTATCTTGGCCGCCAAGGTCATCAAGCGCTTCATCCTGCACGCCAAGAAGACGGCGTTTATCGTCGAGCACGATTTCATCATGGCGACCTACTTGGCCGACCGTGTGGTGGTGTACGACGGCAAGCCGGGTATCGAGTGTACCGCGCACTCGCCGCAGAACCTGCTCTCGGGCATGAACACGTTCCTGAAGCAGCTCGAGATCACGTTCCGACGAGACCCGACCAACTACCGCCCGCGTATCAACAAGTACAAGTCCGTCAAGGATGTCGAGCAGAAGGGCTCAGGCAACTACTTCTTCATGGACGACTAAGTGTGCGGTGCCCCATCATAGAGCGAGGTGCTTCCGTGCCCCACCCACCATCGCGCCGTGCGTTGTGGTGATGGTGGAGCGGCGAGAAGACTACCGAATCTCCCGCGCGACGGCTTTCATGCTGAAGAGATCGCGCGGTGAATATCGCAGTAGGAGTTAAGAAACGCAAGCCGTCCAGCGCGCTTTGTGGTTGTTCCTCACATAGCGCCGGTTGGCGCAAAATATATTTTGATCGGATGCAAACTGTGTTGTGGGCTTTTGAGGTTGAAGTGTTCAGAGCCGTCGTCGATCCAGATCCTGTCCAGCACATCGTCATCAGCCCCCCAAAAGTACCAAGTACAATGTCAGCGAGCATGCATACCTCTTGGATGCTGGCGAACTGCTTGAGCACCTTCTGGAGCTGCTCGGCGCTCAGCTCGACCATGACCTGCCGCCTCGATAGGTCTCCGTGAGCACGAGGAGCTCCCAACTTTGTTCTGAAAGAAATCTGAAAAAGAAACGCACCGGCCGCTCGATGCCGTCGGTGCCCGCGAGCTGCAGCTTCACGGCGACACTCGGGGTTTGCTGCGCGCACAGCGCGCTGCTCGCGAGCTGCACGCGCACCGAGTAGTCGAACTCGCGGAGCTCCATGCTGGCCGAATTGTTCCTTGCTTTTGGTCGGTTCACAGTCAACGGAAATGTGATGTGGTCCACATTATCTATCGTAAAGATACCTGGTGTGGCGCACCTCAAAGTGTTTTAAACACCCGCCAGTTGTTTCCAACACCCCCACTCTGTGGCTCCGCTGGGTCTCTCCGTACCGTCGGGACGCGCTGAGGAGCTCCTGGCAGTGGCATCAGCCAAGGGGAACAAGCCGCCGGGATCATGTGGAAGCAGTCGCTGGAGGTCGTGGGCAAGAGCTTCCGCTCGCTCGGCCAGTCGCTCGACCGCGTCGGCGTGTCGCTCGAGGGAAAGCTCGCGTACACGGAGCACCGTACGTGATTAGGAGATTTCGGAGACCGTCGTGGCGCGCGAAGAGCTACTAACGTGAGGTGTTGTCTGGCTAGTGAACCCGTCGACGCGCTTCGTGGGCAATGTGGGCCGCTCGCCGGCGACCGCCGAGGGCGTGTTCGTGGCGCCGAACGCGTCGGTGATCGGCGACGTCAAGATCGGCAAGGGCAGCTCGGTGTGGTACGGCGCGACCGTGCGCGGCGACGTCAACTTCATCACGATCGGCGAGCACACCAACATCCAGGACCACGCCGTGGTCCACGTGGCCAAGATCCACCAGGACATCCCGACCACGATCGGCAGCAACGTGACCATCGGCCCGTCGTCCATCATCCACGCGTGCGCGATCGGCGACAACTGCATCATCGGCACGGGCGCGCAGGTGCTGGACGGCGCCGTGGTCGAGGCGCAGTCGATCGTCACGGCCGGCTCGATCGTGACCAAGGGCAAGAAGGTGCCGTCGGGCCAGCTCTGGTCGGGCGTGCCCGCGCGCTACCTGCGCGACCTCACGACCGAGGAGGTCGAGTTCATGAAGCAGTGCTCGCTCGAGTACGCCGAGCTCGCGCAGGTCCACGCGACCGAGTGCGACAAGGGCTTTGAGCAGGTCGAGGCCGACAAGGAGCGCCTGAAGATCCTGAAAGACGTGGGCGAGACGGGCCTGCCGCAGACGGTCGCCGAGGAGAAGGACACGGGCCTGTTTTTCAAGTACTAGGAGCCGCCGGGCGGCCGTTCACGCCGCGAGGCGCTCCGTCGTCGGGTTTCGAAATTCGGAGCAATATAAGTTTGATACAAAACTACGATTGCGTGTGGGGGTTAATGTCTGTCTCCTGTGGGGCTGCTGCGTTCCTGCTAGTGGTGCTTGCGGGTCTCCTCTACCATGAAGAACAAGAACCACAACACGCGGTTAGTGCATTGCAACCATCCCGTCATGTCAGCCGCACTCAGGCTTACCAGAGAGACGCACGAGCCGGTGAAAAAACTCGCGCAGCACGGGCGCGCGTTGACCGCTCTGCGCGGCTGCGAACGCCTCGCGGTTGGTCATGAGCTGGAACCCACGCCACACGAGATCGCATCAGTGTCATCATCTCTCAAACTAATCGAGTAAGCACGGTTCTTACCTGGTGCACGGCCGCGACGACAGAGGGCGACTGCAGCGCCTCCACAAAGAATGGGTCGCCCTGCATCGCGGCCATGAGCGTCGAACTGAACTCGACGCGCGAGAGCGCGGCCGCGAGCGCCGCATCGTCGTCCTCGTCGCCCACCTTCTCCGCTGTTTGGGCTCCTTCTCCGTTTGCTTCTCGTCGCCGAGCGACCTGCGCCTCGACGATCTCTACGAACGCCGCCAGCGTCTCGCTGAACGCGTCGTCGTCTGCGTAGAACAGCAACATCTCTGGCTCGTCACAGATCTCGTCCAGTTTGTCACGCTCCTCCGCCCAGCGCTCGCCAGGCGTGTGGGCTAGCTCCCGCCACAGCGCGCGATGCACGGCCACGAGCCGCCGCACGCGTTCCTCTACAGACAGGATCGTCACATCCTCTCCTTCTCGGTCTTCACCGTCGTGCTGGTCGTGTTGTTGCTGTGTTGGCTGCTTCAGGAGCGACGCCTGGAGCAGCGCGAGCATGCGCTGGTAGAAAGAGCGGAGCTCCGGGTCGGCGAGCTGCCTCGGCAGCACGTGGTGCGGATCCAGGCTCATTTCACGCAGCGCCCGCGCGATGCGGTTGTCGCTTGCCGCGATCTGTTGCTGGATCTCGCGGTCGCGTAGCACCTCGTCCAGCAGCGCCGGGTCCAGCCCGCCACCACCACTTCCGCTGGTCGTCAGGAAGACCTCCATGCCGTTCGCAAGCGCGGCGATCGCGGCCATCTCCTGTTTCTTGGCCGCGATCTTGGCCTCCAGCTCGCGCTCACGGCCGCCGGCGTACTTGCGCAGCGTGCGCTCGACCTTGCGCATGCTGTTCGGCCCGTAAAGCTCGAGCAGCTCGCGCGTGAGCGCGCGGCGGTCTGCCTGGAGCGCACGGTACCAGCGACGCGTGGCCGCCATGTGCACCGTGGCCTGGATGCGCGTCGCGGCCTCGAATTGGCGCGCGGCCAGCAGCAGCTCGAGCGTCTCGGCGACCTGGAGCGAGCGCACGCGCAAGCTCTGGCCGGCGGCGTCCTCGTGGAAAAGCACATCGTGTGACACATCCAGCGCTCCGCGGATCGTGGCTTCCAGCGCGCGGCACAGCGTCGCGGCGCTGGCGGCCTCCTCACGCGCAAGGCACCTGAACCGCGAGAGAAAGAGCGCCGCGGGCATGGTCACTTCGAACGACGAAGACGAAACGTGGTCAGCAATGCGGTCACTGTCATCGCCGGACTCACGACACAGCGCCAGCACGGACGGGATCCGGTGTGCGCGTAGCTGCCGCTCCAGCACCGCCGCGTCCACACGGGTTGCACTGGTCCACGCGGCGGCCGCGCTTGCGCGGAAGCAGTGCAGGAACAGCGGGTCGTCGAGCCGCGCGACCTGCTGCTGGATCTGCGTACGGAACTGCGAGGTGAGACTGGCGCCCACCGCGGACGATGACGACGATGGGGACGTGGTCGGGGTTCCGGACGCTTGAGATTGTTGCGGCGGCTGCTGCTTCATGCGCGCGACCATACTGCGGAGTGCGCTGTTTGTCGGGGCGGTCGTCTCCAGCACCTGGAGCAGCCGAGCCGGCACAAAGTCCGAGTTCTTCTTGACAAAGTCGTGGGCGTCGTACGTAACGACGTCGCGCGCGTGCGGTACGAGGAACTGGAGCGCGTGCTGCTTGAGTTGCGAGGGCTGCGCGCGCAGCCGTGTCGCGTTGCGCTGGTACAGATACCGCACGAACAGCTCGTTCTTCTTCTGGTCGTCCTTCGCGTCGCCGTCGCGCGCGTCATCGCTCTGGTGGAGCACGGTCTGCTCCTCGAGCGTCGCAAACAGCCCCAGCGGGTGCTCAAAGAGCAGCAGCACGGGCTCCTGGTCGTCCATTGCAGCCTCCGCGCGGCGCGATCCATCGGCGAATCGCGTCGCCACGAGTTGCAGCTCCGCAGCCGCGAGTTTCTCCGTCAAATAATTGATGCAGAGCTGCTCGAGCGAGTTGCGGAGCCCGTTGGTGAAGTTCTCATACCCAAACATGTCGACGATGCTCAGCGTGCGGACGTTCTGGTCGGCCTGGTCGGCGGGGCACCGCGTGGCCGCGTTCAGCTGCGCGACGACGTCGTGGAAGACCGCGTCGTACAGAAACCGCGCCAGCGTGTCGCGCGCGTGGCGCGTCTGCGGTGCGCTCAGCGGCACGTCGAACGCCTCGCCCGTGGACACCATCTCCACGCGGCGCTGAAGCAAGAGCGACCGCAGCGCGTCCGGCGATTCGAGCGCCAAGAGCTCCTGCACGACCGCTGCAACGGGCCGGTGGGTCGTAGGCGTTGTACCGGCAAACTCGAGCCCAGTAGCGGCCGTGCCGCCGTCGTCGTCGCCTGCGGCGATCGCGAAGTCCAGGTTGCCGAGCCACAAGACGGCGCTGAGCACGCGGAAGATGGCCTCGCGCCGCGCGGCGTCCATGTCCACGGTCTCCATTGCCAGCACGATGTGCTGGAACCGCTCGGCGTCTTTCTTGCGCGCCCACTCGACCTCGCGTTCGCTTGTGGGTGATGCGTCGCGAAGGTACCGGAAGGTCTCGCTGGAGCACGCGTCCAAGTGGAGCCGCTGGGCCAGTGCGTGGAACGAGTGGACTGCGGTGTGCGGCTCCACGGGAGCGTTCAGCCCGTGTACGAGCGCGTACAGCACGTGGAAGTTGCGTTGGCCTGACTGGGCTGTCGTGCCGCTTCCATTGCCACAGGTGACGCGCGATTTCTCTAGCAGGAACGGCGCGATCGCGCACCCGCGCACTTGGTACTGCGCCGGATCGCGACCGAACGCGAGCTGCAGGTCCACGCGCTTGGCGTACCGCGACGAGTTGCCGTTGAGCGGCGTGGCCGCGTGCGCGAACGCCTCGAGCAGGATGTTGGCGTCCAGCACGGCGCTGAGCCGCGCGGCGACGCGCGCGTTGCGGAAGTACATGCGCAACTGCTCCTCGTCCTCGAGCCGCTGGAGCGTCTCGTAGTAGCCGAAGAAGAGCTCGTCGATGTGGACCTGCGGCAGGCGCTTGCTCTTGCTCACGCGCGTCATCTCGGGCCACCGCTCGGGCGCGAGGTCGAGCAGCACGACCTCGAAGTCGGAAACGCCCTTGGCGCGCAGCAGGTCCAGCGTGCGCGCCTCGTCGTTGCGCATCTGGAACGTGCTCTTGGTCGAGCTCGTGTAGAGCACGACGCGCGAGGCGTGCGCGGGCGCCGACGCCGTGAGCACCACGTACTTGAGCAGCTCCTTGGCGAGCTCGGTCTTGCCGCTGCCGCTGTCGCCCGAGAGCACGAGCGCCTGGTGCGCCGCCGGCGCGAAGAAGAGCCGGAAGAGCGCCTGCTTGGCCATCGCGAACGGGTGCGGCGCGAGCTGCGTCTGCGCGAACGGCGTCTGCGCGTACGCGAGCACGACGTGCTCGTCGTAGATGGACGTGGACTTGGTGGTCTTGAGCACGCGGTTCGGGTTCACGAACAGTAGCGTGTGGTGGCGCGCGTACGCGTAGATCTTGTCGCGCGCAAACCGGTCGGCCAGCCCTTGTGTGAGCCGCGCGGCGTCCAGCGGCTCACTGTCTCCGTCGAGCAGATCATCCCCTTCCACGCGATCCCAGGTCCAGGGCTTGTGCTCGCGGCCCTCCTCCTCCAGGTACAAATGCGCGTACTTGGCGAGCGTGGCCGAGCGCGGCGATAGGGGCGCGTTCAGCGACGAGCGTGCGCTGGGCGGGCCCGACGACGACACCGACGACGACCGCGCCGAGTCGGCGTCGCCGTCGTCTTCCGAGAGCCGCGGCACCGACGCGAACCGCTCGAATGTCGACAGGTAGCTGTAGATGGTCGGGCACCGCACGCGGCCCACCATCGTGGTGGAGCTGCCGCTCTCGCCCAGGATCGAACCGCGCAGCGAGAGGGAGAGAAGGGACGGCGCACTGCCGTCACTGCGGCCGTCGTCGTCGTTATCTTCCTGGTCGATCTGGGCGGCCATCGCCGCCTCGCGCCGCGCGAGCAGCTTGCGCTGGCTCTCGGGCTCCTGCTCGAACGCGTACTGGAGCGCGCGCGCGTCGCCCAGCACCGAGTGGCCGTCGCTGCTGTGTGGAGGCGCACTACTCGAACCGAACGCGTGGCGGTCGGCGAGCTGGACGCTCGCGACGAGCGTGTCGTACTGCTCGCAGCTCCAGGTCGCAGGCGGCCCCCACGCGGCGCGGATCTGCGTCACCAGCGACTGGAGCAGCACGAGCTCGTGGAAGACCTGGAACGACGCGCGCAGGTCCGCGACCGACGACGCCGCGACGAGCGTCGCGGCTGGTTGCTGTTGTTGTTGCTGGCGGAGCACGGTTGAGAGCAGCGTGGCGTCGCGCACGCGCAGCATCGTGAACGTGCGCGTGAGCTGCCGCTCGCGCTCGGCCTCGCGCGCGGCCGTGGCCGGTGGGTCCTGCGTCAACTACCCAGACACATGGCGGCGTGTTAGTTCCGCCACAGGCAGAGGATACGAGATACACAACGCCGGGGGAAAGTACACGTACCCGCGACGCAGCACGTAGCGCGTCGATCCACGCCTGCCGCTCCTCCGGTGACGAGGCTGTCAAAACGGGGGACAGAGAGAACGAAGGACTGTACGTGAGACCGTGTGATCATCCGATCTAGAACCCCAGCTCTGTGTACGCACCTCGCAGTTCGAGCTTGTAGCCTTTGCCGTCGGGCCCGTGGAGCTTCTGGATGAGGAACCAGTGGCGCGACGTGGCCATGGGCGTGACCAGGTCGCTGGGCGCGAGCTCGAGCACGCCGCGCAGGTGGCGCGCGTCCGCGAGCGACGAGGCAACTGGCTCGTCGCCCGCGTGCGGCTGCTTGGCGCGGAAGTAGCTGAGCATGCGCGGGCGCAGCACGAAGAAGCGCTCCTTGGTCGTGGGCAGCCGGTGGCCCTTTTTGAGCAGAAAGCCCTGCTTGAGCACGGCGTCCGGCGGCGCGGGAGGTGAGACCGTCGCGGTCTCATTGGCGGCGGAGGACGCGGCCTTGGCGCCGTGGAAGCGCAGGCGCCGCCAGCGGCTCGGCTTGACCGGCGAGGACGGCGGCGACGACGCCGACGGCTCCATCTCCGTGCGTTTGGCTTCTGCGTTTCTGAGATGGACGTGTCATGAGCAGCTCCGTGGTGTGGTCCACATGAGACTATGTACTAGTCCAAGGAGTCAAAAGCTTTGTGGCGTGCGCTGCTGGTGGGTTCTCCGTGTGGACACACATGGGGAAAGCTGGCGCTGGAGAGCGCGAGGGGCGAGACGAGCGGCGGCGGCGCTTCCTGTGGCCGCGCGTGGGGCGCGCTACAGTCCATAGGCTGGCGGAGCTGACTGACGGAAGGGGAGAAAGTTCAAGTGTAGCCATCTCAGCGGGAAGAGCTCTCTATTGTGGTGGTATTCAGTAGTGTTGGTTGGTGTGGTCCACGTAGGATTTGGGGGGCAACATTCGTAGTTCCCGGTGCTGGAGCCACACCTTGCGATGCGCAAACGGTTAGACCCAGTGGTAGTCCCATTCAATCTGCCACGGACGCGAGATGGCGTTCATTTAGGTCTTCGTGGCACGCGGGACGGTCTAACCCGATAGACTCGTTTTAGACGTCCGAGCGAATCTCCCGCCGCCAACGATGTGCGTCATCCCACGTTTCCCACCAAACCAACGAATCGCAAGCGCAAGCGGGGGTACACCGCTCCGATCGCCGACGATTTCGTTCCGTCGGCTCTTCAAGATCGCTTTGATTGGCTATGATTCGCCTATACGTCCTCTGATTGGATAAAAAGACAACCCTCTCTCCCACATCAGGCGCGCCTCCAGCCCGGCCGCGTCAGCGTCATTCCATTCCAGTCGTCGCTGGACACCAGCGGATCGCAAGTGCCACCGCTGCCACCACTGCCACCGGCACTGCCACCGCTGCCACTGCTACCTGCCACGATCACTATGGAGGCGGCGCGGTGCGAGTCCTCGTCGCTGGGCGCGAGCGACGCCGACGTGCTGGCGCTGGACGACGCGCGCGCGCTGGTGGCGGCGCAGGAGCCGTCGCTCGCGGTCGTCACGGCCAAGAACTTTGTCAGCGGCATCGTCGGCGGCGGCTGCGAGGCCTTCGTGGGGTACCCGCTCGAGACGGTCAAGGCGCGCATGCAGACGCAGCACGGCGCCGCGGGCCGAGGCGGCAGCATCGGCCCCATCGACACGCTGCGCCAGAGCGTGCGCGAGGGCGGCGTGGGCTCGCTCTACCGCGGCGCGTCGCCGCAGATCGTGCGCTCGGCCATCAGGTGCGTTCTTGCCACCGGCGTCGTGTGGACCAACTGAGGACTAACTGGTGGCTCTTGCTGTTGTTATAGCGCGTCCGTGCTGTTCGGGCTCATGGGCCAGTACCGGTACTTCTACTCGACGTACCTGTTCGAGGACAAACCGCGGTGGTCGCTGATCGCGGCCGCGACGTCCACGGGCTTCACCGAGTCGCTGCTCTACACGCCGTTCGAGGTCATCAAAGTGCGCATGCAGACGCAGCACGCGCACGCGCGCTCGCGGATAACCAACTGGCAGTGCGTGCAGCAAGTGTACGGCCAGAACGGCCTCCGCGGGCTCTACCGCGGACTCGTGCCCTTCGCGCAGCGCGAGATGATGGGCAACACGGCCTACTTCATGGCCTACGAGTCGGGCAAGCAGTTCCTGCTCGACAAGTTTGTGCACTCGGCGCCGCAGCTCACGCCCGAGCAGCAGCACGTGCGCACGTACCAGTCGATCGCCGCGGCCGGCGGGTACGCCGGCTTCATGTACTGGCTCGTGGTGTTCCCCGTGGACACGATCAAGTCGGTGATGCAGGCCGACCGGCTCGACAAGCCGCGCTACAGCGGCGTGGTGGACTGCGCGTCGCAGCTCTACAAAGAGGGCGGCGTGTCGCGCTTCTTCCGCGGGATCTCGCCCTCGCTCGTGCGCGCGTTCCCCGCGAACGCCATCACGTTCGTGGCGTTCGAGACCTGCCTGAGCTTTCTGAATAAGCAGTTTTGAAGCCTCCACTTCCCCACCGCCTACCGTACACTACGCCCCACCCAAGACGCTCCCGGCGATGCTCCCCTCATACAAAATGCATTTCTTTTGATTTCTGCTTCGGAAAAGGTACATGTCATGCGGGATTCGTTCGTTGGTTAATAGAGCACGAGTTTCAGCTTTTGCTTGTTGAGCAGCGGCAGCCAGTGGAACTCGATGAGGTCCATCATGTCCTTGGCCGTGTCGTTGAGCTGCAGCACCGTGAGCGACTTCTTGTCCTTCTCCATGTCGATGATCACGTGGCGCGTGTGCTCGAGCGATAGCGCCTTGGTCTCGAGTAGTGCTTTGATGCGCCCGGGCGTGCCCACGGCGATGGGCAGGAACATGCGCTCGAGCTGGTCGGCCTGGTCCTGGATCTTCATGTGCTTGGCGAAGAGCTTGGCGACCTTGCACTGGAACGAGCCAAAGTGCTTGAGCAGCTCGACCGCGCGGAGCGCCGACGCGCACACGATGAGAAAGCACGGGCTCTTGTCGTAGCGCCACTGCTTGTTGCGAAAGTCCTTCTTCCACGCCGGCTGCAGGTGGCGCATGTACAGCCCGAGGTTCGGCAGCGTGTGCTTGCCCAGGCCCTCGGGCGCCACAAAGTGGGTCTCTGCGACACAAAACAAACACAGCCCATCGTCAGTAGCGGGAAAACGCGCGTGTCGCCAAGCGCAGCAAATGAGCACGCACCATTGAGGCCCTCGGCCAGCTCGAGCGTCGTCATCTGGCCGCCGCGGTGCTTGGTGTACACGTCGTTGACGATCTGGAAGTGCTCCACCGCGGTCATCTTCTGGAGCCCCTTGCTCGGCTTCTCGACCTTCTGCTTCTTGGCCTTGGGCTTTTCCTTCTCACCGCCGTCCATCGCGACGTCCGCCGCCTCGTCCGCCGCCTCGTCGTCCTCGTCCTCGTCGTCGCGGCCGCGCTTCATGACGCCGACGAGCTCGGCGTCCTCGTCCTCCAGCTCGTCGTCGCTGCCGAGCGACACGACATCGTCGTCGTCCGGCGCCACCTCCACGCCCTCGGCCGCCCAGTTCTGCTCCAGCTCGTCGTCGTTGAGCACGCGCTCCGCCGCCTTGGTCGTCGTCGTCTTGGTCATGGTGTCTGCGTTGTTAGTTCTGTCGCTTCAATCCCCAAGGTCTCAATTGTACCCCTTCACAGTCAGCAGCCAATCATCCGCCCGCCAGACCTTCCCCTAGTGGATCCGCTCGTGGAAATTAGCCTGGAGATGAGGAACTAGCCTAATTGCCCGGGCGCACGACACGGAGCTTTTCGGGATGGAGTCGAGAACATGAGCGATATGCTGCTCCCCTCCGCAGTGTGTGAAGAAACAAGGCTTGTCGATTTATAGTAGTTTACACGCCATAAGATAGCACGCGAGAAGAGAGCGAGTGCCCAAGCTACGTCAGGCCGCCGAGCTCGAGCGCTGGGAATAATAGGCGCCCCCAGAGTGCGGCTACTGCACAGAACCGAGTGGTTCGTCGCTTCCGCCACCGCCCGCCCCTATCCTTGGGGAGAAGATGGCCGTCGTCCTTGGTTGCGTTGGGTTTTCCTGTCACCAGCTCACCAGGTGCTGTCTCATCAATCCTCCGAGATCGAGTCCGACTTGGCGCCGCGCTTCTGCTGCTGCTTGTTCTCGAGCAGATCGTCGAGCGTGAGCGCGGGGCCGAGATCCGCCGACGGCCGCAGGTCGTCGAACGTGAGCTCCGTGGACACGCGCCAGTCGCCCGCTTCTCCCGGCACGCCGCCGCCAAGCGGCGAGCCGAGCCGGTCGGCCACGCCCAGCCGGGGCTCCCTACCATCGACGAACGGGTTGGCGGTCGAGGCCATGGACGAGGCCATGGACGCACCCATCATCCCGGGCCCACGTCGGCTCTGGTTGGCTGCGTGCTGGTGGCCGATGATCTCGTCGTCGCCAATGTCGTTGAAGTAGATCTGCGACAGCCCCGTGCGTCGCGACTGCGGCGGCGGCGCCGGCATCTCCATGTACAGGCCGTGGTGGCGCATGGACGCCGGGTTGCTCGGGTCCACGATGTGGTCGTCGCTCGCGAGGTCGGCGTCGCCCGGATGGTGCTGTTGCTGTTGTTGGTTCGCATGGCGCGGGTTGCCGCCGCCGCGCGTGCTGGCTTGGCCCACGTAGGGCAGCGGCGCCTCGGCCTTGGCCTTGGCCGCGGCGCGGCTCTCTTCGAGCATACTCGGCTGCGGCACGCGCGTCGTGGCCGAGAGGAAGCCGTTGCCCTTCTTGCTCCCGCGCTGGGACTGCATGAACCGCTCTTCGTTGCTGAGCATCGCGAACTCGTCGTCGAGGTCGGTGGTGCTGGCGTTGCGCGTGGCGCGGGCGTCCGGGCGCTTCTGGATCACGGGCGGCGGCAGCAGCTCGGCCTTGTTCTTGCGGATCATGACAAATCCCACGGCCACGAGCGCGACCGCGACCATGCCGCACACAAACATGATGCCGATGACCTCGGTCGAGAGGCCTTTGCCCTTGGGCACGCTCTCGCTCTTCTCGCTCTGGCTCGAGCCCGACTCGTTGCGCATGGGCGAGAGCGTCGGGCGCTCGGTCACCGAGATGGTCTTGAAGAACGCAAAGTCGAGCCGCGCCTGCTCGGCGTTCTCGCCTCCTGGGAGGATCAAATGCGCCACGAGCGTGACGTTGCCCGCGGACGTGAACGCGATGCGGTCGGTCGAGAAGAGCGCGAGCCCCGCGGACGTGAAGTTGGCCGGGCGGTTGGGCACGCTCGCGATGAGCTCGGTGTGACCCGTCACGGGGTCGCAGTCCGCCGCGCCGGCCGCGCACGACTCGACGCGCGAGAAGAGGATCTCGTACGGCTTCTGCGAGAGGCGGTCCTGCGCCGCGAAGAGCTGCTCCACGCCGAAGCGGTTGGCCGCGATCGCGCCCGAGCCGGCGTCGCGCCGCAACGTGGCCGTCCAGCTGGCCTCCACGGCCTCGCCCACGACGAACGCGTCCTTGCTGAGCTGCAGCGCGAGCGCGAGCGCGCACTCGTCCTGCTGCGCGCGCGCGACCGCCACGGACGCGTTGAAGTCGCTCGCGTACGCCGACCCGCCGACCTGCCAGCAGTACGTCACGCCGTCCGCGTACGCGGCCGCGGCCGCGTCCACCAGCACGGCCGCAGGCAGCCGCGCGGCCGCGACCGCAGCGCCGACCACACACGCGACTGTGGACGTGGCCCACCGCCGCCGTGCGCGCGGCCGGCGCGTCGTCATCGTTGTCGTCGTCGTTGGAGCGGTTGTTGGGGCGTCCACACGCGGCCGCATGCGCCGGCGGAGCGTCTCGTTCACGTTGGGCGCCATGGCCAACACCCTTCCCCGTGTGGCCCCGAGGCGACCTGTACTGGACTGCCTGCGGCCGATGGCGTGCGGGGCGAGAGGGACGAGGGGAACAAGCGGGGGTCTGCCGGTCCGTTAGTCTGTCTGACTAGCGGACTGGATCACTCGAGCGAGAGAGAGAAGAAAGAACTGGCCGCGTCGCGCGGTCGGAAAACCGAGCGTGAATATGTAAGCAGCAGCGCGCCGCTTTGTGTGCCGTGGGGGGGGGGGGGGGGGGG
>JAADWV010000636.1:0-18664 GCA_023336295.1 Pythium folliculosum | reverse complement strand
GCGCTTCTGGCTTTCGAGTTGGGAAATGGATCGCGCCAGCAGAAACTACCAAAATCAGTACGCGTCGGTAGATTTCAATTTGTTTCAGCCGGCGTCAAGGCGCCGGCACGTGGTCCCAACCGAAGGCGCCTGGAGGTGCCTGCAGGGGGATTGGGGGAAAGGTACCAAGGTACGGCCTGAGGTGGCGCTTTTTGAACCGGTCACGAGTGATGCTTCCGCAGCCGACTCTCGCCGAAGCTCCCCTCTCGCTCTCCCCCTCCCAACCTCACCACGACTGGCCAGTGGCACCCACCCACCCCCGCTCCCAGTTCGCTGCACCCACCGTCTGATCGCTGGTTGTGCCGCTGATGGCGCGAGCACGGGAAGGTCAACGCCCAGGGCCTCGATCCGACGGTCCTGTGGTGGCACCGTTGGTTTGGGCCGCCGATGACCCGATCGTTGAAGGGAACGTGCGTGCGTTGTGGGTGAGGCGGACTAACCCCTCTCGCTTCTGTCTCCATCTCCATCGCACAGAGCGTGAAGGGACGGAGATCCTTTGCCCAACGTGGCTAAACCACTCCAACCAGCACAGACCGCATGCGGTCGTTTGTGTTCTCTACAGAAAATGGGGAAAGTGTATTAACAGACAAAGGAATCTAAATGGTGAGCTCTTCGATGGAGTAGTCCGGGATGCCGTGGGCCTGCGGGAGCTTGACGCCCGACAAAAAGTTGCCGAGCACGCTCTGGACGCCCTCGTAGCGCTCCAGCGACGCGAGCTGCGTCTGCACGAGCGCGTCCAGCTGCTCGAGCGCGGCCGCGACCGCCGGCTCCTTGCTCGCGGTGAGCACGAGCTGCGCGACGTGGCCGTCGATCAGCGCGCAGATCCACGCGCAAAACTGCGTGGTCGATGGCAGCGCCGTGAAGAATTCGCTGGCCTCGTCCGCAGGCGTGGTCTGCTCGAGCGCGTAGAAAAACTTCTTGCACACGGCCAGCAGCAGCAGCACCTCGCTGAGCTGCAGCTCGCGGATGGCGTGGTGGAGGAACACGCTGTTGGTCGGCAGACCGAGCAGCGCGACGAGGAAGCGCTCGCTGGCCGCGGCCGTGCCCAGCTTTTTCTTCTGCGTGTACGCGCGCAGCGCCTTGTCGTCGCTCTTGCGGATGAAGAAGCGCAGCAGCCGCACGATCGAGCGCTCGTCAATGTCCGAGAGGTGCGTGAGCGCGAGCTCGAGCAGCTCGAACTGGCCGTGCTTCATCAGCACCGGCAGCAGCGACGGGACCGCGCGGGACGAGAGCCGCTTGGTCTGGAGGAGCACCTTGAGCGGCCCCCAGAGCTGAACGGTACCCACCGACTCGACGCAGCGGCGCGTCGTGGCCATGAGGAAGCGGTACGAGAGTTGGTCCTTGCCGCCGAGCTTCTGGACGGCCGCATCGAACTTCTTCAGGAACGCCGCAGCCGAGATCTTCGCCGAAGGGTCCACGAGCTCGCTGATGAGCTGCTGCTCTTGCGCGTCGTCGCTGCACAAGTCTTGCTGCCACTGGTCCAGATCCACCTTGTTGCCGGCGACGTCGGCCCAGTTGATGGAGCTGTTGGGCAACGCCGGCGCGACGACCGTAGCGTTGTTGCCCGTGTACACGCCGAGCACGCTGGCGAGTGTCGAGTGCTTGTTCTTCACGTTCAACAAGAACACGGCGTGGTCGTAGGATGCGACGACAGTCTCGCCGTGGAGCGAGCTCACAAGGCTGCGGATCTGGCCAATGTTGGACGGGAGCGGCACGCTGGCGTCGCCGTCCTTGTCGGCCTTGACCTCCGTGGAGACGACCTGCACACCAAACTTGGAGTCCCAGCCGACGAGCTTCTGCTGCGCGAGCGGCGACGCGACCACGAGGTAGCTGAACGGACCGACACCGCCGGCCACAAAGTGGGACGACGACACGGAGCCGGCGTTCGAGAGTTTCCGCTTCTTTTGAACAGGCGACGTCGTGTCATCCGAGAGATCGGGCACGAACGTCGTGATCTTCTTGGTCGATGTGAACTCGATGCCGCTGCTCATGGCGTCGTGGCGGAAGTACACCATGTGCCACTCGCCGCTCGAAAGAATCACCGAGTATGAAAGCGTCTCGGCGTGGAACGCGCACGAGACGACGGTGCCCTTGCAGCTCGCCGGCAGGGTGTGTCTGGCCTGCAGCGTCGCCGCCGCGCGCGCATCGCGGCGCTCCTTGCTGGGCACGATGCGGTACAGCACGAGCTCGTACTGGGTCGGGTCGGCCTTGGATTGCACAAGCATCGACAGCAGCAGCGATCCCTTGACCGGGTTACGGTGGTTCGAGGCCAGCGACGCCCAGACGACCTTGCCCTCCACCTCGCTCGCGCCCTCGACAGCGCTGCCGTCCAGCACACGCGTGAGCACGTCGTCGTAGCTCTCGAAACGCGCGTCCTCGTACACGACCACGACGTCCTCGGGCAGCTGCGGGTGCACAAAGAGCCCAAAAACGGGCGCCGGGCCCGCGAGCGGCGCCTTCTTCCACTTGCTCACGTCCAGGTCGGCCTGCTTCCAGCTCACGAGCGTCTCGCCCTGCGCGGCCTTCTTCGCGGCGCGCAGACCAAAGTAGACCTGCGAGGTCGGGTTGCGCACGGCCGCAAGCCGCAGCGCGGCGCTGCTGCCGGCGCGGAACGTCCAGTGGTTCACGCACTTGCGCGTCTGCGTGCAGAACTCGACGACCTCACTCTGGGTCGTGACCAGCACGAGCTTGCTGCCGTCCTTGCTGTTGACGACCGAGGCGCCGACGGCGGCGTCCTTGCCGCGGCTCTTCCAGACGACGGTCGACGGCTCGAACTCCATGGGCGCTTGGTGGCGGATCGGTTCGTTCCCTCTAGATGGCTGGCGCTTGGCGGCTTGATGGCGCCCAAACACAAACCGGCACAACACCAACCAACCTTCCCGTCATACAGATTTCAACCAATCATCGCGGACAAAATATTTTAAGCCAATCAATTCGTGACATGAACCACGCGATGTTGAAGCGTTGGTTGGTGCCACCAACAAACGCCGCCAACTTGGGGGCAACTTCGGTGAATGCCGTTCCACAGTCCAAGCGAGTACGCGCGCGATGAGCGAATGTCTGTGCGGTGGTGTCTACACGACGTGCGAAACGTTAGTCTCACGGGAGCTTCCAAGTCGGAGCGGTCCATCACTGCAGACTCGGAAGTTGATCGACGAGAAGAGAGAGTATTCGCTTGGTATTTTTACCGCTCTATATTGATACAAGGCGTGACCGAGAAACCGGACAACGCGGAAACAGGAGAGTGCCACGTAAGGCTTGGCGTTCGTTCGGTGCTCCTAAGCATCCAGCGCAACCTCAACGTCGTTCACGAGTCTTGCGTTGGTCTCCGGCCTGTGTGCGTGGAGCCTGGACACCGAGATACGGCGAAATGGGCGATCACGGCGGCAACAATGCGCTGGAAGAAGGCAACACGAGCGGCGTGTTCCTCACGGAGGCGCGGGTCCGCAACGCTAAGAAGCCCGTGCGCGATCTCAATGAGATGGAACCGGTGGTCTCGGGGGTCTCGCAGATGGCGCAATCCACGCTGCTGCTCAAGAAGCGGAAGGAGATGCGCGAGATCGACGACGCGCTGGACTTCATGAAGGAGGAGTACGCACAGCGGATTGAGGCGTGCGATGCAAGGCAACGGGAGCTGGAGCGCAAACAACAGGAGATGAAGGAGCAAGTTACGCGATTCGAGAAATTTATTAAGGAGAACGACTCGAAGCGGACACGCGCCGAAGTGAAGGCCAAGTCAGAGCACCGCCTTGCCGAGACGAACGAGCAGCGCAAGAAACAGCTCATGCAGCAGCTCGAAAAGGATCTGACAGAGCGTGATGCGCTCGAGAAGAAGCGAGGTACGCGCATGGAATGAGAAGATGGTGCCTATAGACTGATTGACGATTGCGCTTTGTGTGCTCAGACCAATTGCTCAAGTACCGACTCTACTTGGAGATGACCGTGGAGGCATCCGATGGCGAGTACGAGGAGATTGGAGACATTCTCAATCGATATGCCACGCTCGTGGACACGAATAAAGACCTGAAGAACCAAGTGCGCGTCGCCGAAGTTGAGGTACATTCTCATATGGGCTCGCCCGGTTGCAGCCTTGTCAGTCTCGCCAGGGCCACTATTTGTTCACACTGTTTGCTACTCGCAGACCGATCAGTTGCGACAAAAGGTTCGACAGCTTAAGGTGGAGACGCAGAACCTCGTGCTCGTCCAGAACAGCAGCATCCACGGGTGAGTTCACATTCAAGCCACCGACCCAACGAGTGAGTTTGACTCTTACTCATGCATCCTACAGCCACCAGCAGCACCTCGAAAGCTTGCGGACCGAAGCGCTCAAACTGGATGTCGATCGCCAGCGCAGTGACCGCATTTCGAACGATCGGAGCCGCGAGTCTGGACAGATCGTCATGACTGTGACCAATCTGTACAACCGGTGTCGACTCAGCCTCGGCGACAAGCTCCCCGTGCTACGCGAGCAGGACATGGACATCGGCCAGTACATGCACAGCCTGCTGAAAGTCATCGCTTCGCGTATCATCGACCTGGACTACATCGTCTCGAGCCACAAGGAACAGGTACGAGATGATGGCAAGCTCAAACTTTGGATATCTCACCTCGGGACTAACGAAATCGCACGTGTGTTTATCTTCTCTGCCAGCAAATCGCTGGTAAAGGCGCTGGGAATGGCGCTGCGATAGGCGCATCGTTGGAGCAGCCACAAGGCGGAAAGAGCGCCAAAGCCGCGGCGTCCACGAAGCTGCCACCGCTAACATGATCGCATTTTGCCATATCAGTTTGTTGCACTTGAAGCTGCCACGCAGCCATCTCCAATAGTGGACTCTCTCCTCGTCGCGAACTCTCTCACACACTGACGGCTGTCTCCCTTTCCCAGCGTATGGGAGGCGCCAGCCGAGGTTTTAGTAAGGTTTTTCTCGGTTTGTTGAAGATAGCGGGCAGAGAGCATGTCACTGAAAAGAGGGAGCGCTGACGTGCTCCACGCTGCTCTTGCATTCCCCCCTTAGTCTCGGGGAGCTCAGCCTCCCTGTCATCTTGCCTCTGTGCAAAAGCCAACGAGGACGAGCTCCACGCACGACGCCTGGCTGGACGCACGCACCTCTCGTACGGTACCTACAGTACCTCTCCCGAGTCTCTTGTTGGGAGTCTCTTGGCAGCTACCAAGTACACAGGACGCTTTCGTTGCTGGCTGGATTGGAGCGCACTTCGATCCTCCACCCACATAACGTGGAACGGGTTCTCTTGTTGGCGTTGCGCGATTGGATTGTTTCTTGAGGTGCAGAACAAGAACGACCAGTCTCTGGTAAGATCTTCAGTCGCCTCGACAACCGACCCGCCGCTACGGTGAGTGGCGTAACACAGCATCGCCCCCGTTGGTCTAAGTTTAGACCGGTGCGTGGCTGGCGCACGGCTCATAGCGTTGAGGTTCGGCGACTGATCGACGAAATCTCTTGTATCGATAGAAGAAACCAGCGACCCAACCAACGAACCACACCCGCCCTCTCTCTCGCTTGTCCGCGTCCGCGCCTTCGCAATCGGATCACCGCCCATCGGAACCCACCCGCGTGCCAACGAACGGGTTGCTGCTCCCTGCACCCCCTCCTCTTCTGTGTGAACTGGAGTCCGGATCGCTCGCCCCTGCGCCAAACACCACTTTTCCCACTTCTCGGTCAATCGGAAGACGCCTCCAAAACCAGCCCAACCTCGGCGCGAAAGATCCCGTGCTGTCGTCGCCACCAGCTGTTTCCGCAGCTTCATCTTCCACCTCGAGGTAGGTGGACTCGCACCGCAGCATCTGCTTTTCGTGTTGTTGGCGCATGGTTTTCTCTCACGCGGTCGCCTTGATTGGAAATGATAGAAAAACAGATTGAAGGTCGTCTGCTCTCCCTTCTCTTCCTCGAGGTCTCTCCCCCCTCTTGCTTGTGCGGCTTTCTCCCTCTCTCGGTCACACACACCGATACCCCTCGCCTCGTCCTCAGAGCTGGACTCGCGTCGTCCCCCGTGAACCAGCAGCTTCTAGAGGATGTCGGCGTCCCCGATCCACAGCGGTGACGGCTTCGGCCGCGTTGGCCGCCGCGCGCCGGCTGGCGCCGCCGGCGCAGCTGCCGACGATAAGATTGGCGGCTTCCGCGTGGACCGCTCGCTGGCGGCCACGACGCTCGGCATCAGTGGCGCTGGGTCCTCGGACTTCAGCTTCCTCGACGACGCGCCCGAGTACCCGGCCTCGTCCACGGTCGAGTTTCCATCCTCCTCGGCGGCGAGCGGATCAGTGACCATGCACAACAACGACTCGAGCATCGACGTGATGGCGCAGCTCGCCTCGCAGTACTACTCGTTTGGCCGTAACCGCTCGCGCTCGGCGCCCGTGCCGCCCGCCGCCATGGTTGGCGCCACGTGGCAGTACAGCGACGACGAAGGCGCGCCGCCCAAGCCCGCGAAGGCGGCGCCGTCGCAGCCGCCGCTGCCGCCCTCGCTCAACTTGATGACGCCCGGCGACCTCGAGGTGTCGCAGGCCGCGCGGATTGGCGCGATTGGCTCGCAGCTCAACGCGACCCACGTCGGCGACCTGCCGCCGCTCCACCTCACGGAGCCGGAGAACGAACCGAGCGATGGCTCGGACAAGTCGGGCGCGCTGCTGCCGGCGACGTTCCTGCGCACGATCTGCGATCAGCTCGAGTTTTACTTTTGCGATGAGAACCTGCTCGGCGATTTGTTCTTGCTCAAGAACATGAACGCCGAAGGATATGGTAGGTACCCTTTTGCGATGGCAGCCGATATCTGATGCGAACGCAAGTGCTAACGATCATTGTGATGCGTGCAGTCAAGTTGGATCTCCTGGCGTCGTTCGGCCGTGTCAAGAAGCTTTCGACCGATCTCGAGCAAATCCGCAAGTCGCTCGAGCTCTCGACGAAGCTGATCATGAACGAGGACCAGACCATGGTCTGCCGCAAGGACCCCCTGCCGCCGGATCAGTCGTACCACGGCAAGCTTGCGCGTACTGCGATTGCCTACAACTTGCCGGAGGACGCCTCGGTGGCGTCGCTGCGTGAGACGTTCTCGCAGTGCGGCGAGATCACCTACTTGCGTTTGCTCAAGAAGAATTCGACCACGGGTCGTAACGCCGTATTGAAGCCACCAATTATCGCTGGTGAGACGTATGCGATCATCGAGTTTGTCGATGAAGAGATGTCCAAGCACGCCGTGCTCACACTGTCGGACTCGTACAACTGGCGTACGGGCATGCAAGTCGTGCTCTTCGATGGCACGAACTCGGAGAAACTCAAGCAGAAGATGTTCCCCGTCGACGTGTCGGACCGTCGTCGCGCCAAGTCGACCTCGGCTGTCACCGCGCGCCCGGTGCATGTGGACTCGGTCGGTGAAGGTCTGGAGGACCTCAAGGAAGGCAAGGTGAGCACGGGCACGGTCTACTCTATCCGCGGCGCCGGTGGTCTGATCACGCCGACACGCCTCGACACGGCGTGTATCTCGTTCCGCCTCATCCCGGATGAGGATGGCTCGATGGACATTCGGGCCGGTGACTACGTGTCGTTCACGGTTGGCAAGAACAAGAAGAGTGGCCGTAAGTATGCCAGCAAGGTCAAGCTCGAGTTCCGCCCGCCGACGAGCCTCACGGCCACGGATGCGTCTACGTCGGCGACCCCTAACTCGAGCAGCCAGCCCAAGGACTACTTTGCTGGATCATCGTCTCGATGGGAGGGCCGCAACCGGTCGGCGACTGTGGGTGCGCCGCCTCCGGGCCAGCCCGTTACGTTCCGCGGACGATCGAGCTCCAACGGTGGCCAGCGTCCGAAGCTGGCGCTTTCGTCGCCGCGTTTGAGCGCGTCGCCGCCGACCCACACGTCGTTCTTGGGCGGCTCAAGCACGGCGACGACGCCCACGACGCCCAGCAATGGCAGCCAGCAGTACCGTCAGGCATTGGGACCGGACGGTACGCGTGGCTTTGGCGCGCGCCGCACGGGCGACGCCGAGATCTTCGCGACCCCCAAATTCGCGCCCACCGAGCGTCGACGATCGCACTCGTCGAGCGCGGCCATGCAGCGCTAAGCCACCGGAAGCCGTGGCTTGACCAGCGTCCCCCCTAATCAGATACACACACACAGACGCGTCCTACATTCCCCGCGATAGCCTCGGTCGTGCGTTGAAGCGACCTTGGACGCAGCCCTCCCCCACAGATACCCATCGTACAGACATCCCCCCAAAATGACCGCCTCGTCCAGAGTCCTTAATGTCAATGAAAAAACGTGAGAGAAAACGATCAAATTGCCTAGCTGTGTCTCATCCTGTGGACTCCCCCCCCCTGCGCATCGCAGTGCGTCCTATACTCGGTGCTCATGGAGTCCGAACCATGGACATCCCATGGTCTTCGATGTCGGTTCCAAGGAAGGGCAATTGGGGGCTTGTATTGAGAGCCGATCCAACAGGCTTGGGGAACATCTAGATATGCAACCTGCTATACAATACTATAGTGAGGGTTGCTATATACGGGTTGCGTTGCGGCTGTGGCTTTTTCATTGTTGGACGGTTTTGATTGGTTGATTTTCTTCTACACTTGGTGTTTGTATGTGCTTCAAGCCAACCCCTCGTCCGCCCAACAAAACCCACACTCCCCCTCCGCTCGCTTTCCACTCCACACCGACTCGCGAGCCAAATCGCCAACGACACGACACGAAGGAAACTCCACGCCGAGCGCCCCCCACCGCGTTCTCCACGAGCTCTCTCGCCGCAGGAAGACCGAGAGTCCGCAATGTAAGTGCAGCACACCGCGCCACAGAGAGCAGCCCAGCGGAAGCTCGTTTAGTCCACATCGGTATCTTACGTTGTGCTTTGTTCCGTTGGTTGCAGTTCCAGACCACCAACGACTAAAATCCCCCCAACGTCCCCTTCTCTCCTAGTAGAACAATCCACGATGGCGAGCGACGCACAGGCGAGCGCGCAGTACGACGACGAAGACTGGAAGAAGACGCTGTCGCGACCGGCGAAGGACACGCGTTTCCAGACCGAGGACGTGACCAACGTCAAGGGCAACGAGTTCGAGGACTACTTCCTCAAGCGCGAGCTGCTGATGGGCATTTTCGAGAAGGGCTTTGAGCGCCCGTCGCCCATCCAGGAGGAGGCCATCCCGATCATCCTCGCCGGCCGCAACGTCATGGCGCGCGCCAAGAACGGCACGGGCAAGACCGCGGCGTTTATCATCCCGTGCCTAGAGAAGACTGACACGACCAAGAACCACATTCAAGTGCTGATGCTGGTGCCCACAAGAGAGCTCGCGTTGCAGACGTCGGCCATTGTCAAGGAAATGGGCAAGCACATGGGCGTCGAGTGCATGGTCACGACCGGCGGCACGAGCCTCAAGGACGATATCATGCGTCTCTACAACACGGTCCACATTCTTGTGGGCACGCCCGGCCGCGTCATGGACCTCGCAAATAAGGGCGTGGCTGACCTCAGTCAGTGCTCCACCGTGATCATGGACGAGGCCGACAAGCTGCTGTCTCCTGAGTTCCAGCCGCTGCTCGAGCAGCTCCTGAACCACACGGCCAAGAAGCGTCAGATCTGTTTATTCTCGGCCACGTTCCCTGTTACCGTCAAGGCGTTCAAGGACAAGTTCATCGAGAACCCGTACGAAATCAACCTCATGGACGAGCTGACGCTCAAGGGTATCTCCCAGTTCTACGCATTCGTCGAGGAACGCCAGAAAGTGCACTGCCTCAACACGCTCTTCTCGAAGCTGGACATCAACCAGTCGATCATCTTCTGTAACTCGGTCAACCGTGTCGAGCTGCTTGCCAAGAAGGTGACGGAGCTCGGCTACTCGTGCTTCTATATCCACGCCAAGATGAACCAGGCTCACCGAAACCGCGTCTTCCACGAGTTCCGCAACGGTGCCACGCGCCATTTGGTTTGCTCCGACTTGTTCACGCGAGGCATCGATATTCAGACCGTGAACGTGGTGATCAACTTCGACTTCCCGAAGAACTCGGAAACCTACCTCCATCGTATTGGTCGTTCAGGCCGTTTCGGTCACCTCGGTCTCGCGATCAACATGATCACCTACGAGGACCGATTCAACCTGTACCGTATTGAACAGGAACTCGGCACGGAGATCCGTCCGATCCCGCCAGTGATCGACCGCAATCTGTATTGCAAGTAGACGATGGGATCACAGAGTCGGTCGATGCTCTGAATCAACCCGTCCATTCGATGCGAGCTTTCGGCGACGAGTGAGGTTGAAGTCCAGTGAGCGCAGGGAATGGCTATGTTGAGTGACGGACACAGAAGTCAGCGACAAGGAGGAAGCGGATGTGCTGCTCGTTGACACAGATTTGTCTGGAGCGTGTGAAGGAGAGGAACATGCGAGAAGGAGAGGGAAGGAGAGAGAAGGTGGAAGATGGAGCGCGATGCAAGAGAAGAAGGTTGGGCGACTGAAGGGAGGAAGACACTTCCAGCCCTTGTCGCGCTGCACTTGAGTTGAGGAGAGTTACTGCGAGACACGCTCTGAACTGTGTCCCAGTTCAGAAGAGTTGAGCAAGTATTCGAACCTCCTGACATGAGCAACTTGGAGGAAAGTTGAGAAGGATGGAAGGTTGAAGGCCTCGGTTATTGGTCGAGGCAAGGTTAGGAAGAATCGTCTCGGTTATTGGTCGAGGTGACTATCAAATGAGAGCTTTTGGGGTTCTGATTTTGTCTTGCGTGGACCATGAGGGGGTGAGGAAGTAGAGTTTTGTTCACGCAGGGCTTTGAGATAGCGAGCCGCCTTTGAACCGTGGAAGCAGTCTGCAGATCTCTTGAAGAAGGATGTTGAAGCTCGTAGAGGCGTTTCGAGTGAGATCCTCATGATGAGGCTCATCAGTAAGGACACGGGCGCATGGTGTCATGCGTTTGCGCAACCTAGGTGCTCACAAGGAGGCTACTTTCTGGAGACATGGGTTGTTGAAGTTCTGCTCGCATGTATCCGCACAGAATTCGGAGAGAGGGAGCATTCTTGGTGACCATTCGGCTTCCTTCGTGATGGTGTCTCGAGAGAGAAGCTACATACGTGTAGGCTACACGTGCTACACTGTAGCATATTCTCCTCTTCATGTTACGGTGCACTTACCCCCTATCACGTATTAACTCAACAGAAAAATCCGGATGGATTTTCCAGATGTGATTTGGAGCATACAAATTCCAAGATAGAAAAACATCAGGTTGAGAAACCAGACTTTCTCTTTTTGATCGGTTTGAACAGGGTATCAATATCCAATTATTCGATAACTGCGTGAAGATCCTTCAATATCAAACAAATATGAACAGTTTGAAGCCTACTATCGTGTATTGAGGTCGAATCGACGTCAGATTGTGCTCGACGATCTATTTTACGCTACCCACGATATGAGAGAATTAACGAGTCTCATGACACTTGAGAAGCTATATTCTTTCTGCTGTGGCAGATGGGCGATAAAGTAATATATTACGTTCCAGATTTGCCTCGTGTACTATAATAGAAAACACTGAAAACAATCGAAATTGATAGTATAAGAAATAAAGGGTCTTGTCCCGACTTCGCTTTTCCAGCAGGTTTTTGTTGAGTTGATACGTGATAGGGGGTACTAAGCCGCCCTCATGTGTGTGCCAGTCCTCACCTGGTGCGAAGCCACGCGTTCGTTCTCTGCGCGGTTTGTGTGCTGAGTGAGTATTACACAGAGTCAATCAGCATTCGCATTCTCGCAGCTGTGGCGACTCCACTGGTGTGGAGACAGATTCAGCAACGCTGATGGAGTTCGAGTGCATGGCCAGCCCCTCAACCTACAACCAAAGATTCGCGTACAACTGGGGAAGCCCAGGGCTTCGTGGCGCCGTGGATTGGCAAGCATGGCGGGATCGATCTGCCCTCCTTACATGACATAAAGGCGCCATTCTCAGGTTTGGATCGCACCCACCGCCGGGATGAGTGCGCTTGTCCTTGGTGGGCAGAAATTATGCACATAGATTCGCCTGTGCCCAAAGGCGCCTGCAGGCGTGGGATCCGCGCGGAGAGTCTTCCGGGTCGATTGATCTGAGAATGGGTCGACAACGATCCGAGAGTATTGTGAGATCCAGTTTGCATCGCGGCGGGCAAGAGTGGATACAGTATAGCGCACGCTGAGCAGCAACGTGCTTTCTTCGGGAGTTGACGGCACGTGCGCCATCACCCCCGCGCTTTTCCATGGGCTTTCGCGTTGGCGAGGCTGCCCCACATCCAGCAGCAACCGTATCGAGTGGGCGTGGGTCACGACACTTGACGCGAAAGCACAGGAGGCCGCAATGCTGTTACGGGCAGTGGCAGGGGCGAATCGCAGGCGTGTGATCCGATCCTTGATTCAGAGGCCTTGGACTCCAGGTCCAACTCGGACTCCAAGTTGGAGTCCGAGTTGGACGTGGGAACGCACTGCGAGCAGACGCGGGTCGAGCGCACGGCCCACGGTGTCCGACCACTGTGGATGCAACTGATCCCACATCATTCCTGCAGGCTCCTGTCGGAGCAAGACCGGAGGCAAGATTCCCATTTTTCGGCCCGCGAGCGCCCTCAGTACTGTAGTACAAGGGCCAAGCCCACTCCACCGTGGTCTCCGTGGGCCTCCACCATGGAGAGCCACGCCCACGGATGTCACCGACGTCCCGCGGCCGCGTTGGACTCCAACAGCCACGGACGGAAAGCAGCGCTGTGTGACGTCCACCGTGGACTACGTGGGGCCGCTGAAGTCCTCGCCGTTTCAGCCTACAGTACCCGGGGGCTGGCTGATCATCACCGCTTCCAAGAGCACCTCATGAGATTCTGATCCATCAGATCGGCGAAGAACGCGGTGTTTACGGCACGCCATCGCTCTGCTGGATGCTCATGTGATGGTCGCGTGGCAGCATGGCTTCCACGCACATGTGGCACTGTCGCGGGGGGAGAGCGATCCGGCAAAGACCCCCGCGATTGAACCACAGCCTGGACAGAATGCCACTGTCGGTTTCCCCGTCCATCCTGAAAGAAGGTATTTTGTTGACTCGACGCCATGGTCCATGGCGCGTCGACGCTGGCGTGGCGAGGCCACCGCTCCGGCTCCATCCACCGCTGTTGCATGGGCAAGTCGCACGCGGCGGACAACGCATGACACGCTGTGGCAGCTGTTTGAAGCCCGCCACAGACGACTGAGTGTGCCAGCGACGGGGGACGCGGTCGCACGCCACGCGGCGTGGCGCCGCGGACAGTGTACACCTACACGACACGTTGTGCGTGACAGCGGACGCTGATCTGATGGTTGCCGAGCTGGAAACGATTTGCAGCACGAGCCGTCTGATACGTGTCATGGCGGTGTCTCCTCGCGGCTTTCCGCCATGGTGGCGGTCGTTGGCAGCTCCATGACCCATGACGTGGGCATCCTGCTGTCCTGGGAGAACTCTGGACGGACGACGATGGTGACGGTGGACCCATGTGATGGCATGGAAGGAAGCGAGCAAGCTTTTTCCTCGGAACGGATTTGATCGTTCCTCGCATTCGCCGTGCGTGAGATGCGGGGCCGATCTTGACGTATTCTGCCCTCTTGGTGACGTGGAAACGTCATGTGAATGAACACGACAACAATAGATGGCGGCGGCAAGAGAATGGTGAATGAACTACAGTCGTCCATACTTATATGGTTTGTTCCATTGAGGGAGAATAAATAATGGTGGAGCCGCTTGAGGGCTCGCTAACTTAGGGGGATTCCTAGCAACTATCAGGAGGGGGGAGGCTGCTTACAGCACGCTGATGTCGACTTCCGCGAACACCCGTCGGCGTCCGGGCAGCGCCGACACGACGGCTGAGGGCGCGTCCAGAGCGACCTTGGTGATGTGCGGGAGCAGGAACTCGGCCGAGGTCACGGCGCTGAGCTTGCGGGACTTGGTGGCCGGCGCGCCCTCGCACGGGCGCACGGGGAACATCGGCATCGCGCGCTTGAGCGTATGGATCTCGTCCTCCTCGGGGCGCAGCTCCGCGAGCTGGCGCTTGCGGTAGTGCTTGAGCGACGCCTGCGCGCGCTTGTCGTGCTGCGCGACCTCGAGGAAGTTGCGCGTGAGCAGCGCCAACTGCCGCCCGACGTGGCAGCAGCCGCAGCGCAAAATGTTGCTGTCGACATAGAGCGCCGAGGCGCGGCGCACGAGTGACTGGAGCAGCACGTTCAGCGGTGTGATGGTCTCCTTGCCCTCCTCGCGGAGCTGCTCGATGGTTGAGCGGAACGCGAAGTGGTCCACGAAGCTCATGAGCCACTTGGCCAGCACGCCCACGTCCTGGCTCGCGCCGTCGTCCTCGAAGAGCTGCTGCTTGAGCTTGGCCTCGGCCGCGAGCGCCTCGAGCTTGGCCCAGAGCGCCTCGAAGTCGCCCATAGTCTTGTACACGAAGTAGAGCTCCTGGTCCAGGGGCTGAATCTTGACGGCGTAGCGCTCGTCCTTGCCGCCGATGCATGACGTGATGGAGGCGACGATTCCGCGCATGTTGGTGGGGTAAGTCGATGGGAATCTGTGTGGGTGGGTCTGTGTTGGGAGGGATCTGCTTTCGGCTTCGTTGGTTTCGATTGTCGGCCGGCCCACTCGAGGGGTTGGTCGCAAATCTGTGAGTGAAGGAACGATGGATCCGAAGGGGCGATCGATTTGTTGGCCCCCACACACAACAGTCGTTTGGTCCAACGGGAGATGACTGTTGGTGTGGAAAATTGAGCGGAAAAAAAGGCACCAGCAGGTGCAAGGAGCAGTCAATCCCCTCCCCTACCCGCGCGGCGTGGAAAAGGGGTGGCGAGAGAGTGGTCAGGTCACCTCTCCTTCCTCTGGACAGTGGACAAGAGCGGGGCGCGTCATCGAGAGCCCTAACCACTGACTCAGGCTCATTTTGCGCTCGGCGAGAACGGGGAAGAAGCGACCTGGTGTCAGCGCGTGACTGGAACTTGCGAACCCTCCGCTTTGTGGCACTTGACCAAACTCACTCATCCTGGAATAGGGTTCGGGCAAAATCGGATTGCTTCGCTGGCGTCCTGCCCTGGGTCATCAGTCTGTCACCTTTGGATGCTGCCAGCGATGATTGTTGTGGCTGCTGCTCACCCACAAGTGACGTCTCCTTGCCTTCTTCCATCAGAGCCAACATTCCCGCCTTGGTCCAAGGCTGGAAAGCCAAGGCTTGGATCCAATCTGGGCGAGCTTACTGTACGGAAATTGGGTTCAGCAAGAGAACGCTCCAACTGCAATACACAACATGAGTCCATACTTCAAATGCACTGCATTAACATGTCTTGGCCGTAGATGTTGGTCACTCCATCGTCGGTGGCAGGAACCCATTCGAGAGGTTGTTGGATGGTCAATCGATGACGCCCCTGGATTTCCCGATCCGGAGAAACAGAACGCTCAACGTGGATGCCTTTGGCCCGCTCTTCTTGAAGACCTCCTCGTCATCGATCTCCGGAGAGCGCTGATCCTTGACGCGTCCTCGGCACTTGTTCTCGTACCGTAGATAATCGCCCTTTCGGTCGCCAGACATGTTCACGCTGGCCCAGGTCGAGAACGGAGGTGATGGCAGTCAGATGGCGGCTGCCTTACTGCCGCCTCCATCTGGGCGTGACACGTCCGTCAAATCGCCGCTCGCTCTGTTGTTCTAAAGGAGGTTGCGATTCTGTCTGGGACGCTGCTCCGGCGAAAAACAGAATCCAGAGACTGATGTGGACACCGGTCATCACTGCCATCTGCCGGTCGGCGTCACGTGAGTCCGGAGCAGATAGAGAGCCTGAGTTAGATGCCTCATGGCGTGGAGCCGCCTGGTGAGCTCCTCGGTGACGAGCCGTCGAGACATGCTCCATGAGGTGCCTCACGTGTGGCCTCTCCCGGGCTGCCGGACTCGCTGGCCACTGGCGTGAAGCAGACAAGCGCCATGTGTGTGGCTGCGTCTCCGACTGGAGATACGCCACTGGCCATCACTGGACCCTCATGGCATGCGATGGCGACGCGGCCAGGCTGGTCGCTCAGAACAAGCAACCAGAGGGGAGCGCCGGCTCCATATACCGGTATCCAGGGCGCGAAAGCCATGTGGATGTGACGCTCAATGCGCCTTGCGGCTTGTGCAGAGTGTGAGGTGTGAGAAAGCACCGGTATTGTGGTCCCTGGAGAGCGAGCACAACGAGAGAGAGAGAGGAAAGAGAAAGAGAGCGTACAGCGCTCTCTCTTCTATTCTGGATGGAACCTTGGGCTCTCGTCCTTCGCCGGATCCGTCAACTACACTGGCAGGCGCACAACGCACACCGTCGTGTCCATACCAGAACGCGTCAGTCATGGTCAGTGTCGCGGCTGAGTTGGTCAGGCAGTCACGTTCAAACTCAACCCGGGGACGGGGACGGGGACGTGAGGAATAAAAGCACCAAGCTAGGACTGCCATTATCACCCACCGCGCACAGCCTCGCTCCACCTCGTACAGTATCGTACGCATCCGAGCACTGGAGCCAGACCGAGCCGCGAAGAGTGTGAGGCGGAGGAACTGTGACACTTTCCGAGATGCAAGGGAGATTTTCGACCCTGCTGACAGCAACAGCAGTGATGTTGCTGGACGGCTTTTCGAGAGCGCACTGTTTGAAGCACATCCCTCACAGATCACAAGACAGTTGGTCACTTCCGTGACACGCCGCGTGACAGGTGCAACGCTTGTAATGCGGGTAGGGCACGCTGAGTTGTGTTGCATCCGTCTCGTCTGCCAATGTTGCTTGAGTCACGGGTAGGAAAAGGCCATCAATGGCTTCACAGGCCGCGATCATAACGTGAGCACTTGCTTCAGACCCACAACGCCTCGGATGTCGGACCCCACATGAACTACTGTATAGTGCCCCAATGGCGCTGCCATTATGGCAGCACAGTGCCAGCGGCGTGAATGAGATGAAACTGGGATATTCATAGTTTGCGCTCTACCTAGGTGTGGGTCCGCCTCACCCGAGGGCGCAAACAAGTTTGTTGGCTGCAGCCGCCGAGCGAAGCCGAAGGGCGAATCTTCCGTCAGTCATGCCACCGCGCACCTGAGGCTCAGCAGCGGCGGCCCTGGAGTAGGGTTGGTTGCTCGGGAATCTCCCCCCGTTTTCTGCGCGAGATTCGCACGGGTGGAGCGCTGCCAATCTTTTGCCGTCGGAGACGAAGGGGCAGAGCCAACCGTGAAAGGGGTCAACGATGGAAAGATACCCAACAGAGCGGCAGTTGAGACTGTACCCTACATGATCACCGTGCGTGGCACTGCCAGAGGCAGTCTGTGCGGCCCGGAAGAGCCGCGCCCTGAAAGACGCTGTGGTTGGCAAGATCGATTTCTGTCACCGTCAACTTCAAGCACGGTTTTGGCGCGCTCGGATCGTCTGATCCTCGTGCCTTCGTGTTTCGCGAGCGGACTAACCGGCACGCCACCGAGCCGCATTGCCACCCGGCGGCGCGCGGTGACTGATGGGTAGGAATGGATGGATGGATGGATGGCCCGCTCGAGTTGCGTCCGGCGCTCTGTCTGGCGGGCAGGCTCGTCCAGGCGTCAACGTGGCTGTCTTCCACACAATCCGCCGCCGTTGTCTCATGGTTGCATAGGCTGTCGACGAGGAGGCGATCTCGTGCAGTTTCCGCCGTCTCTGGCACGCCTTCCCTCCTGCAAAGCTCCGGAATCAGGAGACTTGGTCCGGTGCTGAAGCGCTCGGTCTCCCGCTGAGCCGATGAGTGTGTTTTGTTGTTCCCGCATTTGGCTCAGATTTCCCGTCGGGCATGCTCAGCCGGCACGCACACTCGTTCGCTTTCCCAGACTCTACGTAGAGGGAGCCAAGCCGCTCCGGACCAACCAATCTCCAAGCGAGCGGACTGTTGACAATTGCACACGTCTCGTCGTCTCCAAAGGGCAGCACATGGACGTTGTGGGGGCGGCTGCCTGCTGGATGCGACGAGGTCCCACTGCTTGCGAATGTGTCGCGCGTGGCGACCTGAAGCACCGGGTCTCTGCACGACAGCGGGGTTGTTCAATTGCACTGTTGCACAGCTCTGGTCCGGTGCACACCTGGCTCTGGCGCAGGACCTGTGGACGACGACCAAGAGAGCGCTGCCACTGGCAGTGCCAGGGTACACCGAACCAGTCCCTCGGTCGACGAGTTGTCGTCTACACCGGTGCGGGCAAGGCCAAGAGCATGGCGTCCGAGTCAGGCACACGTATTGTGCCTTTCACCGAGAATGTCCAAACAGGGCCAATTTCCCAGTTTAACAGGCTCTGTTAAGATAAGGGTTAGGTTTATAGTACGTTTTAGATACAGAATGGTAGGAATTATGGTCTATTAATATGAATTACTTTCACTCCCGTTGATCTCTGTGGCTGGGGAACCCTATTAGAGCCCTGGGCTTCGATATCAAGCAAGATTAGTCCTGAGAACCCCTGTTTATCCTTGAATCCACGGACATTCTAGCCTTTTGCATGCAAATACTCGTAGAGGCACTCGCCGAATAAGCACCGAGTGATATGAAAGACCGTGCACGTTCGAGCGTCTACAATATGGGCATCAGCCAATGCCGAAACAACAAAGAGGGCGAGTTTAGCGAAACATACAGAGTCCACACATCCCGAAGCATTGAG
>JAADWV010000635.1:0-18671 GCA_023336295.1 Pythium folliculosum | reverse complement strand
GGGATCCAGCCAACGACCGCCCGGTGAGGAAACCTTCCCCAGATGGTGTGATGCGTGACCTTTGGTTTGGCGACGCGGGAGCTTTTGTCATCCCGAGATGACACGAAAAAACCACAGCACACCACTACGGAAATATGTTCAGATGGTTGGTTTGCCGCACCGCCACCATCAGGAGCTTAGTGGGCAGTGGCACCTGCGCCCATCCATGTGCGATGGGCGCAATAGTCACCTTGATGACGAGCCGCCTGCGACAACGAGAACACTGCAGTTCTCAGCTCCAGGTCACCTGCGCCAACAGTGCGCCAACTGCAGCTCTCGAGAGTGAGTTTTCGTCGGAGCGACCAACGCTGTCTGCTCGCCCACAAGTTGCTTCCCTCATCCCGTTACCGGTACAGTATAATTATTTCGAACGCATTCATGTGTTCGGAAATGCTGCCGTTCGGCCAGTGCGAAGTAGCCTCGAGTTGACTCCACCTTGCTCACTCCCGTGGCCAGCCTTGATGTTCGACCGAGTCGGCTGGGACTCAGCAGTTGCTCTTCCAACACGTTGTAAACCCCCTCTGTGTGTGTATTGCCAAGTTCAAGGTCCCCAGTCGATCAGCATTCGCTGCCCTCTCCCCCCGAGACGGCTGGGATGCGTCTCTCCAGAAGAAAGTGCCATTTGTATCGGGATTATTCCAACACGCCACCACGTAAAAACATCCGAGCATGCTCCGATTAATGTTGGGCGAGCCAACGTGTCGCACACTGTTCCTGGTTGAAGTTGGTTTTCTCCCGACCATTTTTCTTTTCGTTTCCATCTTCACAACTTGGCGCCCGGGCGGTGGAAAAGCTCCTCGAACGGCTGCAGCTTCATCGCTAGCTTCATGTTGCCGTGGGCGCGCAGGCGCTTGCGGATGAGTGCCTGCCACACAAGAGCATATCGTCAGATGGTTCTCATGGGATCCCATACCATCGCCTTCGTTCCATACCTGCTGGAGGCGCAGCTTGCCCGATGCCATGTCGAGGAAGTCGCTCTCGTCCATGTCGATGTACAGGTCCGGCGTGAAGCGCGGGTCTTTCCCCTCCACGACAGTGCCCTGGCCGTTGATGAGCGAGATCGTCCACGTCTCCTTGTTGATGCGCCACTCAAGCACGCCGTTGATCTGCTTGGCGAGTGCCGGACCCTCGATGCGCAGTGTCGCACGCAGGCGGTTGAACACCTCGGCGCACTCGCGCGAGCGCGAGGTCGTGAGCGATGTGGGCGGCGACGTGATGTTGC
The DNA here is from genome assembly GCA_023336295.1 of Pythium folliculosum. NCBI lineage: Eukaryota > Oomycota > Peronosporomycetes > Pythiales > Pythiaceae > Pythium > Pythium folliculosum. Next base: position 17,410 of record JAADWV010000635.1, on the reverse strand, counting down.
GCATGATGGGCTCGAACGACTCCTGCGTCGTCGTCGGGTGCGTCACGCGGCTAAAGTCCGCGACGGACTTCCACTGCTCGGCCACGAGCTCCGGCGTGAACTGCGACGGATCGGTCGGGAAGCCCACGCCGTGGGTGCGTTGAACGCGCAGCTTGCCGACCCAGCCGCCGCCTAACTCAAAGAGGCCGCCGGCTTCCTTACAGCTCGAGTGCGCGAGGTACACGATGATCGGGGCCGTCAGCTCCGGCGTCAGCGCGTCATGAATCTCCTTGGGCATCACAGGCTGCGTGAGCCGCGTGCCCGCCACCGGAGAGATCGCGTTGACCTGGATGTTGTACTTCACACCTAGAAGACGTAGCATACAACATTAGCAACACTTCGCCAGCATGGTCGATCGTGAGGATTGACTTGACCCACCCTCTTGGTTCAAAGCGACCGTGAAGCCCACAAGGCCCATCTTCATGGCGGCGTAGTTGACCTGGCCAAAGTTGCCGTACAGACCGGCGCCCGAGACGCAGTTGAGAATTCGCCCATACTTTTGCTTGCGCATAATGGGCCACGCGGCCTTCGTGGTCACGAACGTGCCGAGCAGGCTCGATTGGTACACGGCGTCCCTAGATCGCGACACGTCCCCATCTCAACATAGCCACCCTCGACGCTACGCGATCACACACCATACCAGTTGTCCAGCGTCATCTTCCGGAAAGAGCCATCACGGATAATCGTCGCGTTCTACAGCACCATCCATCTCCATCAGTTCCCTCCGTTCTCCATGATATTTCCAGAAAACGGAATCTCGCTTACATTGATGAGGATGTCCACGCGCCCAAACGCCTTCACCGCCGTCTCGATGATCTTCGCGCCGTCCACCACGCTGTGGTGGTCGGCTACCGCAACGCCACCCGCAGCCTTGATCGCCGCCACGACGCCGTTTAGCAGGCGCTGGTCCGGATCGTTGTCATTCACGACCACGCGCGCGCCACGCGCCGCCAGCGCGAGCGCCCACGCGCGCCCGAGCCCTCGCGCGGCGCCCGTGATGACCGCGACCTGCGCGGCGTCGCCCCCGCCGAATTCCAGCTTCGCCATCGCCGCGGAAGATCGCCAACTAACTTGTCCTGGCGGATGCGGACGCGCCGGAGCGACCTCTCTCGTCGGGGCCGCTTTGTCGACGTCGACGCAAACGAACGCAAATCCTCCCCAACAAAACAACCAAGTTGAAGAACGCAAGAAATAAAAAACGATCGGCACGCTTTTCTTCGGACCTGGGCGAGCCAACACAAGGCATTTCTCTCGCTGCTTGTAACATACCGGTTAGCATAAATTGCGGTGATCCGGTAAATTATAAAATACCGTAAATTCGAGGGGGTACGGTACTCCAGCAGCGTAACCGGGTACGACTTGCTCCTGTTTTTGGCGGGAACAGAGTGAGGACACGGAGTTGTCCTGTTCCCCATTGGGATTGAGGGGCACGACCAGAGACAGCGGACCAACGATGAGCTCCACGGCGCAGCTGATCTGGGCCGAGTTCGGCAAGAAATGCGACCTCTACGATGTCATGGGCGTGGCGCGCGACGCTTCCGACAAGGACATCACCAAGGCCTACCGCAAGCTCGCGCTGCGCTACGTATGTTAGACCACCCTCTGCGCAGAGATTGATCTGGCGGACTATCTACTAACTAGGACGATGGCAACATAGCACCCGGACAAGCACCGCGGCGACGAGGCGTCCAAGGCCAAGAGCACGGCGACGTTCCAGGCGATCGGCGCGATCCACCAGCTGCTCACCAACAAGGACGCGCGCGCGCTGTACGACGAGACCGGCACGATGGGCGCCGCGGATGACGACGGCATCGACACGGAGACGGCGTCGTTCGACATGTGGGTCGAGTACTTTGCGCGCATGTTCCCCAAGGTCACGCAGGAGGACATTGACCACTTTGAGAAGCAGTACCGCTTCTCGGACGAGGAGCGCGGCGACGTCGTGGCCGCGTACGCGTCGCTCGAGGGCAGCATGAAGGACATTCTGGACTCGATCATGCTGTGCACGGACGACGACGAAGAGCGGTTCGCCGAGATGATCGAGGACGCGCTGAAAGCCGACAAGGTGTGTGCTTATTGGAGCGGTTCTTATTCGTAGAGCGCACACTCAACGCATGTGGTGTATCCGTTTCTCGGGTGATAGACGTTGAAGCTGTATCCGGCGTGGAAAGAGTACCGCAAGAAGCGCGCGACCAAGCCGAACAAGGCTGAGAGCGATGCCCAGAAGAAGCGCCGTGTGGCCAAGAAAGAGAAGGAGGCGCGAGAGGCCGACGAGCTCATGAACATGATCCGTAACAACCAGAAGCAGCGCGCGAACGGCAGCGGCGTGACCACGCTCACGGCCAAGCGCGAGCGCGATTTCTCGTCGCTCATCTCGAGCCTCGAGGCCAAGTACGCGGACGCGCCGTCGTCCAAGAAAGGCAAAAAGAACACCAAGCCTACGTCACGACGCGATCTCGATGACGAGCCCAGCGAAGAGGCGTTCCTTGTGGCACAGAAGCGCGTCCTCAAGGGAAAGAGCAAGCGGAAGTAGACGGCGCATCAACGACTCACCAAGGTAAAAAAAACACATGAGCAGCACGAAATTGAAGGACACGCTGCCGAATACTTCTTTTTCTTTTTGCGGGCACAGCAACGACGTAAGCCCGGGATCCTCAATCGGAGCACAATAATTTTGTTTGTCTGTTTGTCTTTGGTTCTGGCCTTCGTCTTCTCGAGACAGGATGGAAACCTGACGTCTTGTTCGTCATAGCGTGCCTAATGGGTCGAAGGACTGACAGTTCTAGTGCAGGTGGTAGAGGCCTCTGGTTCATAAACATTCTCCGGTCTCGGCGGTGGTGTCAACTTCTCCACTTGTGGCAGGAGGTACCGGTACCTACGCCGTGGAACCCAGCGGTGGCTTCGTGTGGTGCTGTCTGCGCGCCCGCATAGCCACGAATCGTTCCATGACGAGCAGTGCGCATAACTTCCTGGTACCGCTAGACCGTGAAATAAATGTGAGACCCCCATTGCTAACGCAACCCAGATGCCACGGCGCGTGTATTTATGCGCCGAATGTACCAAAACAAAACCCAGTCGCCGTGTTCGACACGAGCAAGTCTCACTTTTCCAAGCGCACATGGCTGAGGCCTCATTTTAAAATCCGCTGTACACACGACACAACCAAGGATGAACCAGTTCATCAACCGCAGCACTCGCTCCAGCCGTACTGCGTCACAAGAGAGGCCAGCACCGCCGTCGTGGACCAAGTGGCTCGGCCAAGTCGCTCGAGGGGAGGCCCATCTCGACCACGTCGCCACAGCGCTCAAGCTGTCACTGGCCACCAACGTCATCATCGTACTGACCATGACCGCGGTCGCTATTGCCAGTAAATCGCTGGCACTGCTGTCCACGCTGGTCGAAAACATGGTCGACCTCGTCGTCCAGACACTCCTGGCCTACGCCGGCACGCGCTCCGGGAAGAAGCAGGACTACGCCAAGTTCCCAGCGGGCACTTCAAGGCTCGAGCCCGTCGCCGCGATCGTCGCGTCGTCGACCATGATGATCGTGTCGGTCGTGTTCATCCAGGAAGGCGTCAAGAAGCTGGTCGACGGCTTTGTGCATGGCAATCCGGAGAAGCCGCGCCTCACGGTCGAGGCGCTTGTGATCTCTGGGTCGACGATCGCGTTCAAGATCTTCCTCACGTTGTATTGCCGGTGGATCCTCCGCAGCCACGCCTCGCCTGCCGTCGAGGCAATACACGACGACAACCGAAACGACGTGGCCAGCAACTCGTTCGCGATCACGGCCTACATCGTCGCGTCCGTCCACGAAGAGCTGTGGTATGTGGATCCAGTCGGAGCCATCGTCATCTTCCTGCTCATTATGATCGCATGGGGCAAGATGGGAAAAGAGCAGATCATGCAGCTGGTCGGCGTCACCGCCACTGACGAGTTCATCCAAGCGCTCAAGGAGCTCTGCGGTCACCACAACGCCATGCTGTCGCTGGACGTGGTGCGCGCGTACCACTTCGGTACGAAATATCTCGTGGAACTGGAAGTCATTGTGCCGGAAGACATGACTGTGAAAGACGCCCATGACATCGCGCTGCAGCTCCAGTTCAAGGTTGAACAGCTAGAAGACGTCGAGCGCGCGTTCGTCCACGTCGACTACAAGGCCCGCGAGTACGACGAGCACATTGTGTCCCGTGAAGAGGACGCATTGCTCACGTATGCAGGCTACAGTGGTGGCGAGACGCCACGTTCGAGTTGGGCCGCCAATGCGTTCGGGATGGACATTGTCGTCACGCCCACCAGCGCGGTCGCAGACTCAAACGCCCTCTACGAAGAGATAAAATCCACACAATAGTAGTGTATTAGGGGGTGTCAAACCTTTCGAAAAAAGCCAGATAAGTTTCATTATATGGGCAGATAAAAAGTGTTATAAGGTGCTTATAGCATGGCGTTATCGGAAAGTTACCGGGTACCTCCCGAGGTACCTGATAAGAGTTATCATGCCCAGATAACTCAAAAGTCGAGATAAGTGGCCATCACATAGAAACTTCCATATGGCGTTTCTGAATATGTTCGAAAATTGTTCCCCAAGTTGATTTTTCGATTACAAAAGTCCAGAATCGAGTTATCCGTCTAGGTGCGTTTTGGGGGGTGTTCAAGGTTTCGGACGTCGAATATGAGGGTCCTTATCTGGCAGATAAAGTGGCTAATCTCCTCAGATAACTTTTCGCGTTTTTGGAAGGTTTGACACCCCCTATTGATGGGAAATACAGGCTGTACGTAAGCGTCATCTATAAAACGGGAACAGGCACAGAGCACGCAGGCGTCTCACGGCCCACATACTCTACTGCTTCATCTCCTGGAAGTGTGTCGAGGCGTCCTCATCGGCGTGGGTCGGCGTGACAACGATCTCCATCTCGTCCGAGGCACGCACGGCACCGGTCGGGTCGACATCAACCTGCGGCACGGCGAAGTACTCGCCGTCGTTCGTGGCCACGCTCGATGCCGGCGTCTCGCCACCGCTGTAGCCAGCGTACATCAGCAGCGCGTCCTCCTCACGTGACACAATGTGCTCGTCGTAGTCACGCGCCTTGTAGTCCACGTGTACGAATGCACGCTCGACGTCCTCCAGCTTTTCGACCTTGAACTGGAGCTGCAACGCGATATCGTGCGCGTCCTTGACCGTCATGTCCGCCGGCACGACCACCTCCAACTCTACGAGGTACTTGGAGCCAAAGTGGTAGGCACGCACAATGTCGAGCGAGAGCTTGACGTTGTGGCTCTTGCAGAGCTCCTTGACCTCGTCGATGAACTCGGCGCTCGCGGTGACGCCGACGAGCTGCATCACCTGCTCCTTCCCCATGCGGCCCCAGGCCACCATGATGAACAGGAACACGGCGATGGCACCGGCCGGGTCAATGTACCAGAGCTTCTCGTTCGCGGACGCGATGATGTAGGCGACGATCGCGAACGAGTTGCTGATCACGTCGTTGCGGTTGTCGTCTTGGATCGCCTCCACCGCCACGGACGAGTGCGACTTTAGCACCCATCGCGAATAAAACATGAGGAAGACCTTGGTGCTGATCGCGAGGCTGACGATCACGACCGCCGAGACAGACAGCTCGGGCTTCTCTGGTTCGCCGTGGCGCACGCCGTCGACGATCTTGGTCACGCCCTCCTGGATGAAGAACACCGAGACGAGCACCATGATCGAAGACGCGACGATCACGGCCACGGGCTCGAACCGCGAGGTGCCCGCGGGGAACTTGGCGTAGTCGAGCGTTTTGCCCGACCGCGTGCCGGCGTAGGCCAGCAGGCCCTGCACAAACAGATCGATCATGTTCTCCGCGAGCGCCGAGAGCAGCGCGAGCGAGTGCGAGGCGATCGCGATGGCCGCCATGGTCACGACTATCAGCACGTTCGTGAGCAGCGAGACCTGCAGCACCGTGGCCACGTGGTTGATCGGCCGCTCGCCGCGCAGCGTCTGGAGCAGCCGGTCGAGACAGGACGTGCCGGGCTTGTCGGCCTGCGCCGAGGCCTGCGCGGCGGCCGCGAGCTCGCGCTCCGCGAGGCTCAGGCGAGAGCTGCGGCTCATGCGCTGGCTCATGCTAGGTGTTGGTTTGGTTGCTTGGGGCTTGGTGGCCAGTTGGGGAATGCGGGAGAACGGAAATGGTGTCTGGGTGGCCTGCCGGAACGGAATTCGTTTTCCGTGGGAGGACCATGAGCCAGAACAGTTGGCCCTGCTCAGATCATCACGCGTTGCCTTCTTAGGGTGTAGTGGGTTTTATGTATGGGGAAGTTGCGGAATGGAGGGTGCCGCCGGGTCATTGTCGGTGGGGCGATGCACCTCATAAACGAGGTTTTATTACGGCTTCTCACGCGAGGCAAAGAACAAAACCCCTGCTGAATCTTGACTCAACTGCGCGGGTGTCGCAGCGCATGCGCTGCAAGTCGGTGGCTGGTTAGTCCCCGCAGTTGGAGGCGCGCCTCGTTAGACCTACAGGACTAATAGTCCGCGCTGGTCTAACCGGAGGCGCATTGTGGAAGGCGGACGGAAACATGGGGTTGAGTGGTCAGCGACAGCCGCGTGCTGATGGCCAGAGTGGCCGCAAGCAAATGTGGGGTGTCCAGCTTCTCGCTGCCGCGCCTGGCGCTTGCACGCCATTACCACTACTTCAGGTGTACTTCAGAGCACCTACCATCACTCTGCTGATCACGTCCACTTCACATAGCTACTTTTCGCCGTTTAGTCGAGAGATCCAATCAATATCCAGACGACTGAATACCCGCTTGTATCAGTACAAACACCTCTGTAAAGGAGAATTCACTTATCTAAGGTTGACATGTGAGTAAAACACCTCAAACACGAGGTGAAACCGGATTAATCGCGTGACCTCTTTTGGCAACCCCACATATAAGCCACAATACACGCTCTTATTCGGCAACAGCGGAGCTGGAGATGCGCGGCCAAGAACTCGACGGTCAGCAGGAAGGTCGCACGCCACCGACTTTTCCTCATTCCGCAATTCGCGCTGGCGCGACAACAAGCCCCCCGAAGACTTTGCTCAAGCGCCTCCTCGCCTCCAAGCCCACTGACCGCCATGAGCCAGCGCATGAGCCGCAGCTCTCGCCTGAGCCTCGCCGAGCGCGAGCTCGCCGCCGCGGCCGCCGCCTCCGAAGAGAAGGAACCCACTTCGTGTATCGATTCGCTCTTCCAGGTGATCCGCGGCGAGCGCAAGGTCAACCACGTCGCCATGGCGCTCAAGCTGTCGCTGGGCACCAACATCTGCATCGTGCTGACGATGACGGCGGTCGCCATTGCGAGCAAGTCGCTCGCGCTGCTGTCCACACTGGTCGAGAACATGATCGACCTGTTCGTCCAAGGTCTCCTCGCCTACGCTGGTACGCGTTCCGGCAAGAAGCAAGATTACGCCAAGTTCCCGGCGGGCACCTCGCGCTTCGAGCCCGTGGCGGTCATCGTCGCGTCGTCGATCATGGTCATCGTCTCGGTGGTGTTCATTGAACAAGGCACGAAGAAACTCATCGACGGCCTTGCCAACGGTGACCCGGAGCCGCCGCATCTCACTGTTGAAGCGCTCGTGATCGCTGGTCTCGCGATCACGACCAAGGTCTTCTTGGTGCTCTACTCCCGTTGGGTGCTGAAGACGCACACGTCGGCGGCCGTGGAGGCCATACAGGATGACAACCGCAACGATGTCGTCAGCAACTCGTTCGCCATCACTGCCTACATTGTCGCGTCGGCGCGTGAGGACCTATGGTATGTTGATCCGGCCGGTGCCATCATCATCTTCCTCCTCATCATGTTCGCCTGGGGAAAGATGGGCAAGGAACAAGTCATGCAGCTCGTCGGCGTCACCGCCAGCGAGGAGTTCATCGACGAGGTAAAGGAGCTCTGCAAGAGCCACAACGCCAAGCTATCGCTCGACATTGTGCGCGCCTACCACTTTGGCTCCAAGTACCTCGTGGAGTTGGAGGTTGTGGTACCGGAAGACATGACGGTCAAGGACGCCCATGACATTGCGCTCCAGCTCCAGTTCAAGGTCGAGCAACTCGAAGATGTCGAGCGCGCGTTCGTGCACGTGGACTACAAGTCCCGTGAGTACGACGAGCACATTGTGTCACGTGAGGAAGACGCGTTGCTGATGTACGCTGGCTACAGCGGTGGCGAGACGCCTGGCTCGAGTGTTGGCAGTGCCCTGAACGGCGTGGAGGTTGTCGTGACACCGACGAACGCCCACGCCGACTCGACCGCGCACTTTCAGGAGATGAAGGGATAAAATCGTGTGGTGTTCCCATGATCACGGTCTACAGTAGCGAGGGTTTGAAAACAATACATGTTCACAGGAAAGAAAGAGAGCAGGTCTCATTGATATTCATCGCCATCGTCTGCCACACATTTTCCAGAACTGCAGGAGCCAGAGATTTCCTAATTTTCCGGAATCAAAACTTCCACGAAACGTTTCGCCACTTCACTGAGCTAATCAGTCTGGCTTCGGTTTTGCTCGGCGACTTCATGCCACTTGTTCGTCACCCAGACTGGCTATGACCTCAATGTGTGGGTGTTTGGGTGGCAAATAGAACGCTCTATTCGAGAGGCTTTGTCGTCAACCACAGACTGGATCATTTCCGAGTGCCGCCGCCGAGTTGAAGCGATCCCCACGCGTCCAAGATGAGCGGCTTCTTTGAGGAGAAGGTGAAGGGGCCCGTGATGAAGCTGCTCAAGTCGGGTGGTGCGTGCCCTCTTTTCCGCGACGATGCGTCTATCGCGAGCGCTCCGGTCACACTGACGGTCTAAACCCTGTGTCCTCGGCTGGATTAGCTTCTCCGGAAAGCATCGCGCTCGCCATGGCCTTTGGCGTCTCTGGCGGTGCGTTTTCCTCCCTGCCATGCTCCTAAGGGGATGGTTATGGCGCTTTTGCTGAATGTGTGGGTACTATATCATGATGGTCAGGTATTTTCCCGGTCCCGGGCCTCACGACGCTGCCCGTGATGCTGTTCATCGCGCTCTTCCGCCTCAACCCGGTCGCCGCCATGCTCACCAACTACCTCTGCACGCCGCTCAACATCGCCAGCGTGCCCGTCTTCATGTACGTTTGTGCGTTGAAAGACGCACTACCACGGGGCGTCTAACTGACGTAATGGCTGCGATGCCGTTCCCCTACAGTTTGTACGGCGGCTCGATCTTCGGCTCGGGCGGCGAGGGCGCCAAGGACTTTTCGGTCGCGGCCTTCACCGAGGTGCGTCCATCTTAGTGCGCCTGTGGCGCTTGCCAGGTGCCGATGACTCCATCTCATGCGTCCATCTTTACTTACTCCCAACAATATACAGGACCTCAAGGCGGACCCGCTCAACACGCTGCTGCTCTTCCGCTTCACGCTGCTCCACGCGATCTACATGTGGCTCGCGACCGTACCCGTGGTCACGGGCGTGCTATACGTCGTGCTCACGCCCATCCTCAAGCGCGTCATGCCCAAGTCCGCGGCTCCCGCCGCCAAGGACGACAAGAAGCTCAAGTGAGCTTTTTGCCAGCCATGTTGAGTCCGTCCGGCGCCTTTTGATTGGTTCAAATCCAACTTCGCAACACAATACACCCTTTTGATTGGCCAATAACCCTAATACACCCTTTTGATTGGCCAATAAACGTTGTTCAACCGCGTCATCTTCGACATCTGCCCCTCATTCTCACAACTTTCTCCAAGACGACGCCAGCCAGCTCATGGCCGGCGCCGGACTGCTCGTCGTGCTGCCGCCGGACACCGCGGCGTCCACGGCGCCCAAAGCGTCTGCTAAAGACGCGTCATCTCCACCTCCGGATGACGCGTCTGTAGCACCCGCGGACGACGCGCCGCCCGCGGAAAGCCCGCTGTTTCTGTACGTGCTCACGTGCTGCTCGACGATCGGCGGCTTCCTCTTCGGCTACGACACCGGTGTCATCTCGGGCGCGCTCGTGCTGCTCAAGAGCCCGCAGGTCTTCGACCTCTCGGACCTCCAGAGCGAGAGCGTGGTCTCGGCCGCCGTGTTCGGCGCCATCGTCGGCGCCGCGCTCTCCAGCTGCGGCACGCACGCGCTGGGCCGGCGGCCCGTGATCCTCGCGTCCTCGCTGCTCTTCACGCTCGGCTCGGTGCTCATGGGCGCGGCGCCGTCGTTCGCGGCGCTGCTGGTCGGTCGCCTTGTGGTCGGCGTCGGCATCGGCCTGTCGTCCATGAGCGTGCCGCTGTACATCGCCGAGGTGTCGCCGCCGCAGATCCGCGGGCGGCTCGTCTCGCTCAACACGCTGCTGGTCACCGGTGGCCAGTTCTTCGCGTGCCTGCTCGACGCCGTGCTCAGCGCCGTGCCCGACGGCTGGCGCTACATGCTGGGGCTCGCCGCGATCCCCGCAGCGATCCAGTTCGTCGGCTTTTTGCTGCTGCCAGAGAGCCCACGGTTTCTAATCAGTAAAGGCCGCAAGGAGGCCGCGTGGACGGCGCTGGTCCAGATCCGCGGCACCGAGAGCGTTGAGCACGAGTACAACGCCATCGAGAGCGAGCTGCTCCACAAGCACGACAGTGGGGACGGCGACGAAGTCACCACGACGGCGCTGTGGGCCGAGCTGCGCAAACCCACGGTCGCGCGCGCGCTCGTGCTGGGCTGCGGGCTCCAGGCGCTGCAGCAGCTCTGCGGCATCAACACGGTCATGTACTACGGCGCCACGATCATCCAGATGGCGGGTTTCAACGACCCGTCCACGGCCATTTGGCTCTCGGCCGTGGTCTCGTTCAGCAACTTCATCTTCACGTTCGTGGGCATCTACCTCGTGGACCACGCCGGGCGCCGCGTGCTCACGCTCGCATCGTTGGCGGGCGTGATCGCCTCGCTGGGCGCGCTCGGCGCCAGCTTTTACGCGGCGCACCGCAACTCGACACGCGTGGTCGGCGCCGGCGTCTGCAGTGCGCTCTCCACGTGCTTCGACTGCGTCGCGAACGCACAGTGCGGCTTTTGCTCAGCCGGTCAGAGCGTGCTCAGCGGACTTGGCGCGTCGTCCACGTGTGTACCGGGCGACGCGTTCGCGGCCGCCGTGTCCGCCAATGGCGTCTCGTCGTGCCCGACCACGACGTCGACAAGCCAGTGGTTCTACTCGTCGTGCCCGAGCGACAACCCGCTCGCGGGCTGGCTCATCCTGGTTTCATTGTTCGTGTACCTCGCGTGTTTTGCCAGCGGCATGGGCTCGACGCCGTGGACCATCAACGCCGAGATCTACCCGCTGCGCGTGCGCAGCTTCGCGCTCAGCGCCGCGACCTCGGTCAACTGGGTCGCGAACCTGCTCGTGTCGTTCACGTTCCTCTCGATCATCAACGCGTTCTCAGCCTACGGCGCGTTCTGGTTCTACGGGTCGATCGCGAGCGTCGGATTCGTGTTTCTGTACTTTGAGCTGCCCGAGACTAAAGGGCTCGAGCTCGAGGAGATCCAGCAAATGTTCGAGCGCCGGAACACCTACGCGACGCTCGAGAAAGAGTGAGAGGAGAGAGGTGCAGGCATTCGAAAAAGAACAGGGATAGGCGTGTTTGACTCTTTTATATCCTTTTTCTTTTTGCCCAGAGCGATGATTGCTTACAGAACATGAAACTGAGTGCAGGGGAACCTCTTCCGAATGGAGATTCCAGCAGCGAGAGACGTAGAGGGGACATAAAAACAACGAGACCTTTTTATCTTTCGGATGCGAAAGGGACATGAGTGGTGGATGAACGGACACACGAACGGGGGTGACGACTTCGTCTAGGCATCGACCGGCTCGATGTTGGTCGGGTCTTCGATGCACTGCTTCATCCACGAGGCCATGCGTGCAGCCTGGGAACCGTCCACGTAGCGGTGGTCGATCGTGGTGGTGAGCGTGAGCATCGGACGCACCACGATCTTGCCGTCCTCAACGACGACCGTGTCCTTGATAGCACCGATGGTGACGAGCATCGGGGTCTGCGCGTACGGGGTGATCGGCGCAAACGCAAGCTCCAGGCCCATCATGCCGACGGACGTGACCATGCAGCTGCCAAACATGTACGGCTCGACACCGACCGGCGGGATGCGCAGGCCGAGGCAGCCGCCCAGCCAGCTCACAAAGCTCGTGATCGGGCGAATGACCCACGTCGGCAAGATCGTCATGAGCTTGTTGCGGTCATCCTGCGCCTTGTCCTTGCCGCTGCGCAACTTCGTGGCATCACCGCGAACACGGCTGCATACCTCCTTCAGCGACATCTTATCGCATGCTGGCAGTCGGCAGACGCCGAGATCCTTGCCACCCGCGACAGCGACCAGACACGAGATGTCGACGGTAGGCGCCTGGTAGTAGTTGCCGAAAACGAGGTGGCCGTTCACCGAGGGAGTTCGTCCCAACGCCGAGCCGAGTGCACGCAGCACGATGTGAGTGATTGTGATGTGATCACCTGTCTTCTCGCGCTTATCGGCAATGTACTTCTGGGTCTTGGTCATGTCGATGGAAAGCGTGCCGAGAATCATGCCGCTATCCGGTGGCCCGAACGTTGCGATCATCAGCTTGCGTCGCGGCGTCATGTGGCTGGGACCCATGTACAACATTGTGATGAAGTAGACTGCGAGGTACCCGACGACACCGTAGTGAAGAACACCCGGGAGACTGACAATCTTCAGCGCAACAATCGCAAGAACGAGCTGGACTGCATTCGAGATCATGAAGTTAGACGTGGTAGTTTCGTCCGACTTGCTAAGCACGTCAGCCACTTCTTCCTTTTGCTTCTTCGGCGTCACAACGGTCTTCACTTCCGGCTCGGGGGTTGGTTCAACCGCCTGAATCACTGGTGATTTGGTGCTCGACATGGACTTCTTCGTAATCGCGACAGATCTTCGCGCCGCTGAGCTGGACGACCGCTTCGTCAATGTGCGTGAGTTTTGAGCAGTCGCCGTCGCCTGGTCGAAAACTGTGTTCGTCAGCGGACCCTGTGCCTCGAACTGGGCAGCGTCGGTTTGCTTCTTGAGTAACTGGGTCAGCTGATGAATGAGGTACGGTTGCTCGGAAGCAACCTTGTGCGTGATACGAGACGGGATGTTCCCCTTGAGGTCAGTCTTGATCATGAATGTGACGTGGCAGCCCTTGTAATCGGCGTCAGGCACGATCTTCCAACCCGCAATATGCAAATCGCCACGGACAACCTTGGGCTCCTTGCTCGGGCAAAGCGAGGCATCCTCAATGCTCTGTGCAACGATGATAATTGTGCCATTCGACAGCACACGCCAGTGCACCAGGTTGCAGAAGTCGCGGCCAGAAACCACGAAGATCGGCTTGTACTCTAAGTAGTCGACGCAAGTCTGGGCGTCCAGCGTCTTGAGGCGCGTACCCTTCGCGAGCTGCGGGTCGTAGCTCTTCTTGCGCTCGACGTCAATGATAATATTCCACAGAGCTCTGGGGTGGATAGTCATGTGGCCTTCTCCCTTGGCAGCCGTGAGCGAGCCGTCGATCTTGGTATACGCCTTGACGCCGTTCTTCTCAGAGTGGAAGTTCCAGGAGGCATCGTTGATCTCAAGGTCCATACGAGCAATCGCCTTCTGAACGGTATCGCGGTACTTGCTGGGCACGGCCGGAAGCCCTTCTTGCGGGATCGTGATGGTCGGCCGCTGGTTCCAGTCTTCGTCGCCCGTGTCTTCGGCATCCGTCGAGAGCGAATCTGAGACCGACCGCGCCTCCTCCTGTTCTTCGGCCTCGGTCGCGCGAATGTCAAACACGGTGCGGTTCGTCACGCGCGGCAGCTCCACCGGGTTGCTGTTGTCGGACTCTTCGTCCTCGAGCGCGCGGCGCAGGCCGTCAATCACGAACGCCTGCTTCACAAACATCTTGGTCTGAAGCGCCGCCGGGATACCGCCCTTGACGTCGGCCTTGACAATGTACTGCGCGTACGCGCCCGTATAATCCTCGTTGGGCGTGATCAAGAAGCCGCCCATGACCGTGCGCGCGCGTACGACACCGCGCTTGGGCGGGTACTGCTCGTCGCTCTTGAGCGAGGTCGCAACGAGCAGAATCGAGCCGTTGTGGAGCACGCGCCAGTGCGTGACGTGGATAAAGTCGCGCGCCGACGCCGGGAACACGGCCTTGTACGTGAGGTGGTCGATGAACGTGTGCGCGTCGTACACGAGCGCGCGCTGCGAAGTCATGAGCTGCGGGTCGAACGTACTGCGGCGGTGGAGCTCGAGCAGCAGCTTGACAATCAGGTACGGGTGGTGGTTGATAAAGCCCACGCCCTTGCACGAGCCCATGCGCGAGGCGGCGCGCACAAACACCTTGCAGTCGCGCTGCTCGGCCTGGAGCTTCCAGCCCTCGGCGTCGTCGCGCGCCTGCTCCATGAACTCGCACATGAGCACCTCCATCTCGGCCTTGTGGTCCGTCGGGAGGTCGGCGTCGTCCGACGCGATCACAAACAGGTCCGACTCGTCCATTGTGAAGCTCGACACGGACAGCGCCGGCGTTGGCTCGGGCTCGGGCATGGTCGGGATCGAGTCCACCGAGTCGGACCGCGCGTGGACCGTCGAGGCGGCCGATACAACCGACGACGAGGACGACGCCGTGGGCGCCGCCGAGGTTAGGGAAGAAGAGGCGGAGGGCGCGAGCGCGACGAGCGCGCCGTCGCGGAGCGCCTCGATCCAGTCCTCGGTGCGGCTCTCGAGCGTGGCCGCGAGGTCGTAGACCTTGGAGGTCTTGGGGTGCGAGATGCGGAAGCTGTAGTACTTTTTGTCGCGCGTGGGCTTGATCTGGCAGCCCGTGAGCACGACGATGCCCTTGGGCACCGTGTCGCCCTCGCGCTTGTAGTAGTAGAGCATCGAGCCTTCGAGCGCAAAGTACCGCGTCTTCCACGAGCGCGCGAGCCCCGTCTTCTTGTAGAGCTGCCCCGACTTGCGCGGCGGGTGCACCGGTGCCGCCGCCGTCGACGCCGATGACGATGCGCTGCCGTCGTACGCCGACGCCATGTTTCCCTTTGTTGTGGTTTGTTTCCCTTTGTTGGGGGAAAAATGCCAGCGGGGGGAATGCCACGCGGGGAAATACGGAAATGGGAGACATGTGTCGTCGTGTGGAAAGAGGGAAGGAGGAGCGCTGCCATGGCTTGCTCTTTTGCGCGGGCGGACGATCGTCCGCTCGGCGTCCGCCCTTCTGTGGGAAGGCGTCCGCTCGAGGGAAACACCTGGGTGGGCGCTTGCCCCTCTCGCGCCACAAACGAAAAAACCGAAGGTGAAAAAACACCAAGAAAATAAAAGGGCGGGTACTGGAGGCCAGGATTTTTTGGCAGGATTGATCCAGGATCTGCCAGGATAGACACAGGATTAGTCCCTTTTATGTACGAAAATACGCTCCGATTAAGTACGAAAAGTGCGTTTTTGCTAACTTCTCTTCTAGGCAAGCTACAAAGGTGAGGTTTCGACGAGCAGGTAGCACGAAGATATACAACCGCCCTCAACCTCAAACCGGCGCTTCGCGCCCCCTAGCGCGCATGTAGCTCAAAAAGCAAAAATCCCAAAATGCACGTTTTATGCACGTTTTGGGAAGAATCCTGGCCTGTAGTGTTTGCGAAATAAAAGAACCGGCTTGTCGCGCGGTGGGCTGTGTGGGAGAGTGACTCCGGCTTCACCGGTTGAGAGAGAGGGGAAAAAGGATCCGGTGCAGTTCAGATTTGTCACGGCGTCGTCTTGGCGGTGAGAGAATCGAAACAGGCCGTAAACAAAAAAAACCAAAAATAATCAATCGGGATTTGGCAGCGGAACATCCAAAGAAGAATCGGAGTCTGACGCACACCTCATGGAGTGCGCTCTCTTTCCCAATGCATGTCCGTGGAATGATGCAGTTCGGTTCCATCAAGAGGTGGTCGCTCCCAGTTACCAGACGCTTCAAGACGACTTCTTCGAGTGACAAGCATCCTTCCGCGCGTCTTATTCTGATAGGAACTGAAGCGCATCAACATAGCTTCTCTCATCATATGTCGCAGGTTTTTCTGATTACCAGTTTCTATATTTTGGGGACCATTCGATACCATCAATTGTTCCACAATCATGCAGTCTTAGCTCGCGCAACGGCTGGCGGTCCACCGATACTAGGTCCGCCTCCCCTAGCCCGTCCGCTAGTCCGGTGTCAACCAGCTCGGAATCCGTGACCTGCGCGTCACGCGTTCACGTCAATTCGACCAGCAAGGCCTTCTCTTCGTCCACACTGACAGTTTTGAACCCAGTCGGCGATTGCTCACTTGCGTTTTGGAATGTGGCCGACGGCGCGCCGCGGAAACGTGCCATGCCCACCCAACCGTGACTGGTTAGAATGCGCATCCAAAGGGTCGCGGACAGATCACAGCAGGAGCGCCGTGGGTGTGGCGCCAACACCCCATCCGAGCGTGGGTTCTCATGGGCTGGATCTGGTTCGCGGAAGCTTGAAGTTCAGCGCGTTTGTCGGCCGAAGGGTTTCTCCATTTCGTCCAGGAAGTCGTTTTAGCGTATGAGCGCGTATGTATTATTCTGTTCTTGTATTGATAACCGCGGGGACGCGCATTGACGTCAATGCTGACGGCAAGCACATGCCGAAATGGACGCATCGCGCAAAGAGTTTTAGGGGTTTTCACATGTACTACCAGTAGACGCTACGCGAAGAAACGGCATTTACGGGGCCGCAGCCTCCTCGGCGGCGCCCGTGTTGGTGAGCTTGCCGAGCGCGTCGAAGCGTGCGAGGTTCTTGTCCTTCGCGAGCACCTGCGAGATCTCGTGGATGAGGTACGGCTGCTCCGACGCGGCCTTGCCCGCCACGCGCGACGGGATGCTGCCCTTCAGGTCGGTCTTGACCATGAAAGTGACGTTGCAGCCCTTGTAGTCGGCGTCCGGCGCGATCTTCCAGCCGGCAATGTGGATGTGGCCGCGCACGATCTTGGGCTCCTTGAGCGGCGCGAGCTCGTGGTCCTCGTGGCTCTGCGCGACGATGATGATGTCGCCGTTGGGCTGGACACGCCAGTGGACAATGCTGAGGAAGTCGCGACCCGCGACGAAGAACACGCCCTTGTACTCGAGGTAGTCGATCACAGTCTGCGCGTCGAGCTCCTGGAGGCGCTTGCCGACCTGCAGCTGGCTGTCGAACGTGTGCTTGTTCTCGACGTCCATGATGACGCTCCAGAAGGCGCGCGGGTTGAAGGCCACGTGGCCCACGCCCTTGGCGGCCGTGAGGTTGTCCTCGATGCGCGTGTACGCCTTGACGCCGTGCTTCTCCGAGTGGAAGTTCCACGACGCCGAGTCGTCCATGTCCACGAGCATGCGATCGATCTGCTTCTCGAACTGCTCGCGGTACTTGTCCGGGATCACGGGGACGCCTTCGGAGCCGGCCATTTCTGCGG